>CANDYH010000930.1:0-20478 GCA_947396885.1 Heligmosomoides polygyrus polygyrus | reverse complement strand
AGTACATGGGGCCATTTAGAAAGGACCAATAAGTGGAGCCAGTAAGGGGAGGGCAATAGGAGGTACATGAAGGGACCAGCAGATAAGACCAGAAAGGGTGAGACTAGTAGTCTGCCGGTAGCCGTTTCGAGCATATCTGTCTATCCGTTTGTCCGAGGCGCTTCCAAGACGTCGACGCCGAGCGGCCGGGTTCAGAAGACGTGTCGCAGACGTCGTGCGACAAGCAGCTCGCTTCGGAAAACATGTCACTGATGTCGTGCAACGGGTGTCCCGACTTGGAAGACGTGTCACCGGCCTCCCGCAATGGACGTCCGTATATCAATTGATCCATTTATTTTATATTTTTATCAACCATCGAGATTTTTCAATTTTGGGCAAAGTCGATGTTATCGATGGACATTGGACGGACGGCCATTATTTGTGCGCCGATCGGTCATCATTCGTACTTCACCACCACTTTAAAAGATCAATTTTGGGCGAAAATGAGGTCTAAAAAAGTGGAACGGTTGCAGATAAGGCTTACACTTTCGGGATTAGGGAGTGAAGTCCTCAGATAGGCCGGCAGGCCGCAAAACGTCGGGGAAAGGACATAAAACACCCATTCTCTCCTCTCAGTCGGGAAGATGCAGACCGCAACATTGCTAAGCGCGTTCATGGTAGGTAATAACAGCCGACAGTAGTCGGCTGTTATCGAACGATTCCTCGCGACACGACGCTACAGTGCTCGTAATCGATTCTAACCCTTCAAGCGTCTATCCAAGTCAAACGCACCTCTTCGGAATCTTCATCTTTTGCCTTCTGAGACTGGTTGAATGCAGCCGGAGCGCTGGTCGGCACCTCTTGGACATCCTCCATTGCCGCTGATCTCAGTTTCCAACACAGACGGGCTATTCGGCGCTTTTCCTCGAGAATATCCTGCCTGGAGAGATGATCCTCAAAGAGTGAGAGTGATCAGCTGGATCGCTCAACATACCTCAGCATGCTCTGAACCGCCATCAACTGTTTCTCTTCAAACATTTCCATACACGGCTGATCGCCTGACGAAGGAGTTGTCGTTGATGGCGTTGGCTCCGCGACTGCCTGGAAATTCCTACATTCACTATAAGAAGCCGCTTTCGCCTTGGCATTACCTTCTTGCATAGCGCAAAACACCAACATTTGCGTTATTTTTGCAAGGAGCTTTAGGAAAATCTGGGCAATTAGAAGTAATGGAAAACCAATCGTGAAACTAGAATGTCTGCGTCGTAGTTCCACTCAAATGTAGGGAACCCTGTTCTTATAAGAAAAAGGGCCCGACCTGTGAGCATACAAGGAACTCCAGGATGTAATTCACTCACCACAACGGTGTGAAAACTGACCCTATTCTAGAGCTCCTTCTCCTGCCGAGTTCATGCTCTCCTTCACAGAAGCGGCCGTTGGGGCATTCATGTGTTAGAACGGGAAAACGCCACTTCGATCTAGCCATCTATATCGCGGTGTATCAGTACGGGGAGACCAACTGACGGAGCATTTCAATTTCAACTTCGTCAGTCGACGAATCCACGAACTACAGTTGCCTGAGTAGCACCAACAGTGGCTGACAATTCGAGACCAGCTTGGTGTTGATCCACTTTCACCTTGTTCCGCATCAGAATCAAATCCTAGTCAATGGGTTGACCAGCTGTTTCTTTATTCTCGATGGAAAAGTCACCCTTTTTAAACTTCCAGTTCAAAAAATCGGTAGACTGCGATTTAAAACGGAAGCATTTCCTTTCTCTTCAGTTTCTTTAAGCCTCAATTGGCTGGTACCGAGGAAGTAAGCTGTTACGACGATGTTTTGTTGCGATCAAAACTTCTAGCTCCCGCCTGGGGCTGTAACATTTCCTTTCTAAACTCTTCACATTTTGGATCCGATTGAACGGGCTTGAGGTAAGATAGGAATACGAATAATGTTCTAGCACATTTGCTTAAGCCTGGGCCAGCTGGTAAAGCATTATTCAACCCCTTTTGGAATGCGCCACGTATTCTACTTCCACAGGACGTCGTTCTGTAGAAGTTCTTCCACTTGAATGATTCAACTTGAATGCATGTCTGCCTATGCGGATGTGTGGAAACGCAGTCGGAGAAGCCGCCGGCTGTCGTGTGCATGTCCGATTCAGGTTCTTGGTTCGGATTTCCCGCCAGAACCAACTAAACATTCCATCCTTCCGAAGTGAATTGGTACGACAAGGATAAACCACTGACTTGTCCATCTTGTGGCCACCACTAGTCATCGTACAGGCCAAACATCTACTCAAACCGTAGAACAATATCCCCTAGGCGCACCCCAAGCTGTAGATTATCCTTCATTTGGTCTGCACAACGACTTGCTATGGCCAGGCGATGGACATCACAGCGTATCCTTCTCAGGCAGGTGGTAAAACAGACGGAGGAGGCGCCGGGTTTTCGTTATGCTTTATTCTTCCCAGACGAATCTGGTACCAACTCACCGAGCCTGGAGGTTTCGTTAGCCTGGATCGGAGGTCCGAACTAGGAACCTAGAATCGGGCGCAAGCGACAGCCTGCTCCTCCCCGACTGCCCTACCACGCGCCGGGGAAGGCATGAATTACGATGCTACACCGCTAAACAGATACTATTAGGATGGTGAAGAAGTCTTGCACCACAGCGCGTAATTTTTTTTTCAAAATTTTATTGCTTCTTTTGTGAGCGACTTCAATCTTCGAAGTAATTACGATTTACATCTACAACCTTCTGCTATCTGCTGGGGAGATCACGAAATCCTTCCTTCCAGAATGAAGTCAGCTGTGACTCAAAGAAGTGCTCCACCTCAGATTCCAGTTCGGTTCGGTCGTTGAAGCACCTATCCCTTAGTTGTTGCTTGAGAGCTCGAAAGAGGTGGTAGTCCGATGGCGCAAGACCTGGCGAATACGGTGGGTGGGGCAGCACCTCCCACCGAAGCTCTTGCAACTTCTGGCGAAACGACTTTGCAAA
This sequence comes from Heligmosomoides polygyrus polygyrus, assembly GCA_947396885.1. Classification (NCBI taxonomy): domain Eukaryota; kingdom Metazoa; phylum Nematoda; class Chromadorea; order Rhabditida; family Heligmosomidae; genus Heligmosomoides; species Heligmosomoides polygyrus. The sequence continues at coordinate 17,507 of CANDYH010000930.1, read as the reverse complement.
GCGGGGGTGAGCATTGTCCTGAAGAAGCTAAACATTCCTCTGCCCTAGCGGTTTGCGAGATAAGATCTCACTCAGCTTTTGCAGCTGTGTAGCGTGGATGTTCGCTGTTACTGCGGTGCCGTCGTCAAGGAGCTCATGATAGAGATTCCTCGAGAATCCCATCAACAGCACAGCATTACCTTTCTCTGGTGGATGTCCGCCTTGATGTTGTGGTTCTCCTTGAGGGAGCCACTGGGCCTACCGAGTATGGTTAACGAGGAAGACACAGGATTCATCTCCCGTGACGACATTCTTGAGAAAGTCCTTATTACGAAAATGAACAAGAAGAGACTGAGTAATAGTCTGTCGCGAGGCCTTGTCCGAGTCACGGGGTCAGTCAGTCTTCACTGCAATCGTAGAATTTATATGCCCTCAGAAGCAAATTGCCACACATGCGAAATATTCTGGAATGTTTGTGCTACAACTACATAGCATCAAACAGTCCTTAGAAGTTTAGAAAAATTTTCAAAATTTTTGGTGCAAGACTTTTTCACCAACCTAATAGATTGAAGTGAATATTGGGAATGGCTTGGTAGGGTTTCTCTTCCTTTATCGATATGTTCTTTCAGCTTTAGAGCTCTGCTTACAGTGGCAGAAAAATTCTGCTCGAATGAAGACACTCATAAATGCCCGAGTACAATACTGCCCGTATCTCTTGGTCTTCTGGGTGAAAAAATGGCAAAAAAAAACTCATTTTTTTGCCGCTTTTTTAAAGCAATCTTCAAACTACTTGCTTTAAAAAACCGATATTTGGGATCACCATCGAACGATCTACCCGATGGAGTGGAAAACGCCCCGTAGCTGTTTAAAAATTGGTATTGATGAGCTATATTGAGGATTGACTTTTGGGTGTATTTATCTCCTGCGACGGAGGGGGTTCACCGCGCTGAACAGAATACAGGCATCAAATCAACATTTTTAAGATTCACTGGGCGTTTTTCTCTTCACCGGATAGACCCGATTCAATGCTGATCCCAAATACCAGATTTACTCTTCGAATCATGCAATTCTAAGGGCATTGTCAAAAAGCGGCGAAAAAGACGATTTTTACTCTTAAGGCGTTTCTGAACGCTTTTTCCGCCTAAAGGCGAAAAGATACGGGCGGCACTGTACTAGATGTATTAACCTAATAGTTTATGAATTAGAAACGAACTGGACGACGTGATAAGGCTGAAACGAAAAAAAAATCACACAAGGCACAACACAATATTGTGTGAGTGAAGCTACAAAACCGCAAACGAGACGAGAAATGTAGCATATCAAACAAAATTGCCGATTTACATTAGCATTGTCCCAAGGAAATCCCTCACCAATACGACGTGGCCGATATTTCGCGAAAGACGCGTGTATCAAGCTCTAACCAGAAGCTGGGGTTGTCTAGAAATGAAAAAGCAGAGAGGCAACAATCAAGTTCATGCGGCCAGCTGACTATCGACTTCCTTCAACACCGCACAAGCGGAAGGGTGGTGTTTTGATGCAGCACGCAGCAATCTCGGACACTCGGGCATTCGAAGGCAAACCGCGCCTCGTTTGGAGTGTTTCAACATTTTCGTCCTGTCAAGCCTCAAAAGCTCTTTTATTGAAAGATTTTCGCAAAACTCGGGGTTCTAAAAATAATCTTCGTTTGAATGATCATCAAATTATTATTATTAGGGGATTTATTCCAGGCCACAGATCACAGTCTAGCGAACAAAGCATTACAAAGAGAACAAACGAGCACACCAAATAGTTTATTATCACCTACGCCATATAGTTGTGCTCTCCCAAAAATTTCGAATAAGCGAATATACATGAATAGCGACGATTTTCGAAAATGCGAAAATCGAATATGTTCGAAAAACGCGACTTTTCGAGAATTCGAACTCAAATACATTCGAAAATCGCGTTTTTCACGCAGTCGAACTCGAATGTTCGAATATTCATTCGAGCGCGCAACTAGCGTTTTTGGGAGGGAAGATCATTTCTCAAAGCAAATCTATCGATGACGAGTGCCCTGACCCACCTATACGTGGACTTCGCACTTGCCCGTCTCGCTGATGTCCGACTTTGGTTTCGGTAATATATGGATAAGATCACCCACACTGGGATAAATTGTATCGCCCAATCCATGAAGTTCTTCTCGGTTTGGTTAACGTTATGGTATTGCCGCCACGAATCCCCCTCAATGGAGCGCCTTCGGGCTCTCTTGTTAAGAGGGATCTCGGGCCGCTTGTCGCAGACGGCTGACTACCCTATCTCGACAACTGGTTAAGGTATCACAAGGCATAATCAGCGTGAAATGGCTCCGCAAAAGAAGAAGCTCTAAGAGCATTCTACTGCATACTTCTTCTGCGCATCCTTCTGCAGTAAAACGAGCTGTTGTTAAAAGCATGTTTAGGACCGCGGCGGATGTATGTGCAGATGAAGTGCTAAGGCGGGAATCTCTACGATTAGCTATACGATAACTGCGGAAAATGGTTACGCAACGCCAGTGTCACGCCATAGAAACCCTGCTGAGCGCTGCAGATGTTATTCTAGTCAATATTCTCTCAAGTAACATTAAAGAACAACTTGTGCAAAATAGGCTTTACGAAAGGCAGTGCATATCAGATAATTGTATTTGCCCACACACTAGAACTGGCGACTGCTTAAAAAGTGGAGTAATTTGTCAGATTCGGTGTAGTGAGTATAGTAACACATATATTGGGAAGACTAGTAGACCACTGGGGAAACGTATCAAAGGACACCTGGCTGGAAAACGACGTGGTAACCTTTTAACACAGCTCGGCAAGCACAGAATTGATTTCACAACGATTGTGGAAGTCGTGTGAATTCATCTTCAGCATTTGCTGAGATTCGCGCCGTTCTTGATTTTTGGATGAAAAATGGCAGCGCGGGAGGAGGGAGAGCGGGGGGGGGGGAGTTGGTCGGATAGCCTACAAATTTAAAACTTCGAGGCTTCTTTAGACCTCTGAAGACGACGAAACGGTCGAAACGTCAGGCCTAGAGTAAACTTTCCACCTATCAATCTCGCTGACACACAAGCAGAAACATCACAACCTCATTAAATTCCTTTATTTCTTTGAAGGCTGACTTGTCTGTCTTCTAAGCTTTAGTAGGGAGTGACGACTTCGCTATATGTTCACGTTGTTATTTATGAATGCTATAAATTGTTGTCTGACTTTTTGAGCTGTACGCAGGTGCTCATAACACCGAACATCAGCGAGGCGAAGCAAATGCTGGCCGAGTTCGATCGTGTATGTACGTGGGAACGTTGGACTGAAGCTGAATCTTACGAAGGCGATGTTCATGACAATTGCACAAGTTTCTGATGCTCCATTCTCTCTTAATGGAACGAACATCTCCGAATGCTCCAGCTATGTGTATCTCTGTCACGAAGTCAGCATGGCCATTTAGCGCCAGAGCTGGGCAGGAGGAAACAAGCGGCTTGCGAAGCTTTAAAGAGGAGCGTCGAAGAAGTTGTGAAGAAGACGAATAAGGTCCGTCTCCGTCCCCACCTATCGTTCTTCCTGCCCTAACATACGCCTCAAAGACCTGAGCTATATGAAAGCTGGATGAACACGCGAACAGCCTCACGCAGCGTGGAATCGAGAGGACGATATTCGGAGTGACATGACTCACGCAAATGAAAGAAGGCCTCCGGAGTTCCGAGCTTCGTCGACGTTTAACCCTTTCACGACATGCGCGATTTTCATCTGAGTGCCGCGTGGGACAGCGCGTATTTTTTCCGCGCGCCGAGTTTCACTATTATTATTAATATTATTTTGCTAGCTATGAATGAAACAGTTGCCAATGATGTTTCCCATGGATCATCGTGACCTTAGATATCAGTGGATTCGGTGATTAATATTATACTATTGAATGCTTGATAAAATTCCATGAACTATCTTTATGATGGTGTCGACGACATCGTCGGACATTGTCCTACGCGGAAAAAGTGTCCGACGACATCGTCGGACAATGTCGTGAAAGGGTTAAAGGTGAGAAAACACCGCGAACTTGTAAAATCCGAGGTTATTCGCCTTTGAGGTCGCCACCCTTCCAGGCTCAAACCACACTCGCAGGGACAAGTATATCGGCAGTCATCAGGTGCCGGATTCATCAACTGCTAAACCCGCAGGTATGTGGGCTATAAGGGGTAGAGATACCCACCATGAATCATTCGTCTCTACCCCCTTGTCTGTGCCCCTGATACCCCGAACACCCGCTGGTTTAATTGCTGATGCATCCGGTCCCAGCTCATTCCTCAAGACCTTATTGCCTCTGCAGTTCTGTTTGCTTCTGAAGTGGGGCGGCAAAGCTGAGGTTGAGTGCCGCCTGCCGCGTTGCCGTAAAAGTGTGCGGAGGCCGTTACTCAGTGATATCTACCTCGCACACCCGGGAGTTGACGAATCTGCGACCGGATTCATCAACGACTAATCCGCGGGTATAGGGGTAGAGATACCCACGATGAAGGCTGCGTCTCTGACTTTTACCTTATTTCTACCCTGTACCCCGCATACCCGCGGGTTTGATTGTTGATGAATCCGGCCCCTGGTCCCAGGACGCCCAAGCAATGCGCTTCTCGATCTTTTCTGGGCGAAGGACAATCTGCCTGAAAGCGGCGCGTTCAAACAAGGCGACAGCGCCTGTGAAGCCTATTAGGGTCTGTTCGTACTTCGAGCGACAAGAGCGACAAACTCCAGTCGCTCTTGTCGTTCGAAGTATGAACAGGACCATAGCGTCGACTCGCGCCGTGACACGCGCCGCTTCACGATGAGCTAAAGCAGCTCTTGCAGCGGAGGCGATGACGACCCACGGGATCGACCAGACTTGGTGTAATGGGCCAGTCGTTGAAGAATCCGGCCGCTGAACGAGCTCTGATTTGTTGATCCTCACCGTATCGCTGACGCTGTCAGTTGGAAAAATGTCGTACACTCATGTGCGAGTGATATGATAAAGCTTTGCCTATCTCGTATTAATGATTCGCGAACAAGATGAGGGTCATTCTTGAAGAGGTCGCTCACAGCGCCCTCGCGTGCAGTTTCTTCTCTTATTCGAATAAGGTCTGTTTGAAGTATTCATTAGATGCTGAGACCACAAAACATTCTTCCGCATGGTGGACCACATCATGTGAAACACAACTTCTTATGTCTGTTTTACTAATGGTCTGACGAGGATCACAGAACTGTGTTTCGTTTTTGCTACGAGCCACTGGGTGGTCCGAAAATGGCAAACAACGATATCACTTCAGAGCGGGCTGATAAGGCATAAGTGACACCTGGAATGACCCTGTCGTGCTCTGAACTTAGCCTACAAAACGTTGGGAGCTAAAATTAATATTTGATTATAGTAATATGATAATTTCCACGGATCTCCCTCGATAGAGAGCCTTCGGGCTCTCTTGTTAAGAGGGATCTCGGGCCGCTTGTCGCAGGGCCACGTGGCGCGTCCCCGGGTGGTGGATAGGGGAATTAAACGCGAACCAAATACGACCGCGTACTGTCCAGCGACGCAGGTGGGATGCAGGGGATGGACTCCTTGCTCCTGCTGTGTCGGGTCGATGCGTTCCTTGTGCGTGGGAGCGGCATGTTCGTGCACAGTGTGCGTGGATGTGTCCGTGACTGTGCGGGTTGTAACTGTGTCGGCCCGGCCAAAAGCTTCCACTCGGTAGACTGGGAGTACATCGTAAGGCGATTCGAGGCCGCCTCAAAAGTCTCGCCCCGTCCCTTCGGGCAGTCTGGCTGGCTGCCCGGAGCTCCTCGCCCGCACGACAGAGCCCGACTAGTTACCCGTGTGTATTCCAGTCAAACACAGCAGCACTAAAGGGCCTCATTCCCCTGACCCCGAAAGAGCCCCCATTTCTGCAGCGACGGGAAGGACGAGTACGGAGAGGCTGCTAAAATCTCAGGGCCTAACCAGGCTGCGCAAACTGAGGAATAGGATGACGATCTGTACTTACAACGCCGGCACGCTTGCATCGGAAGCATCCGTCGAGGACCTGATGATGCAAGCCAGGAAGATCAAGTACGACGTCATCGGACTGACCGAGACGAGAAAACACCACCCCCTACACGCCGCCTACGACTCCGGAGAAGCCTGTTCCTCGGAACATGCGACAGCAGGGGAGTAGGCGGCGTTGGTGTCCTCATCAACACGCACTTGGCCATGAACATCGATTCGTACGAGTCTCTGACAAGCCGAATCGGACGTCTGCGACTGAAGTGATGTGGATCCGTGCCGGCTTTGACTGTGTTCGTCGCTTATGCCCCAACATCCGACTACGACGACAAAGAGGTCGAAGACTTCTACGTGGAGCTGGAGAAGTTCCATAAGGAAGATCACACCTTCTACAAGGTGACCGTCGGTGACTTCAACGCCAAGATCGGATCACGAAGGTCGCCGGAAGAACTTCACATCGGAACCCACGGTTTGGAGTGGAACGAGCAAGGTGAAAGGCTGTCTGAGTTTATCATGTCGACCAAGACCATCCATGGAAACTCGCAGTTCCAGAAGCCTCCCTCCCTACGATGGACCTGGGAATCCCCCGGTGGCCAGTTCCACAACGAGATCGACCACATAATCTTCAACCGCAAGTATAGCCTGACCGACGTCTCCGTTGTCCCCAAGTTCTACACGGGATCGGACCTCCGCCTCCTTCGCGCGAGGTTTCGCTTTTCGCGTCAAGAAGAGAAGGCCGCGAAGTTCAAGAAGAGGAATACCAGAACGACCATCAACTGGGACCTCTACACCTCTCTTGCCGGCCTTTGGGAAGATACCGTTATGTACAACATCGACGAGGAATACGACCACTTCGTGCACCATCTCCGCGATAGTGCTAAGGGAGCCGAGAGCTTGAGGACCACCAAGAGACGCCTGTCTCCGGAAACTCTTGAGCTGATACGCTAGCGTGGAGCAGCACGAGCGTCAGGCAACTACCAACTAACGTCCGAGCTTGCAAAGCTATGCAGAGCGGCGATAAAGGAAGATCTTAAGGAGAGAAGGGCGGAAGTGTTGGCTGAAGCAGCAGAGGCAGGTTTGAGCATCCGCAATGCCCGCCGGAACATCGCCAACTTCAAGACCAAGATGACCGCTCTCCGACGTCCTGACGGAACCGTCACCTCTTCCAGAAGGACCATGGAGAAGGTCATCCACGACTTCTACTCCGATCTCTTCGATAGCCACGTCCACCTGCCCCCATGCCATCTTCCGCAGGATGGATACGTCGTTCCCTCTGTTCTCCCTTCCGAGATCCGACACGCCATCTCGTCGGTGAAGAAACGTACAGCACCCGGTCCCGACAGGATCAGACCCGAACACCTGAAGAACCTCCCGCCAACGCTCATCAACACCTTGGCGCGGCTCTTCACACGCTACCTGTCGGAGTGTAAGGTTCCATCTCAGTGGAAGACAAGCAGGACCTTTTGCTGTACAAGAATTGAGACGCACGACATTGGCAACTATAGCCCGTTCTGCCTGCTTCCGTAGTTTACAAGCTGTTCACTCTAGTCATCCTGAATAGGATCAGCAGATCGCTGGACGAAGGACAGCCATGCGAACTAGCAGGAGTTCGGAGGGGATTCAGCACGATCGACCACATACACACCATTATGAAGCTCACCGAAGTGTCGCGAGAGTACAAGCTGCCGCTGTGCCTTACGAGGGGAGGTCTTTATGTACGGATGGTCGCCGCGCCAGCGACGACGACTGTCGCGTGCGTGATGAGCTCAGCTGCGGTCATAGGAGCTGTGCCTCATGACTTGCTGCAGATGCTAGGTTTGAATTGTTGATATCCCCTCCTGGTGTTGCAGGAGCTGCGGGAAAACATGCTCTGGTTCAGAAATTGAGTTTGAGTCATAAAACTAAGCAACGTTTTAATGCTCAATTTTATATGATGCTTCTTCAGAAAAAGCTGAAAATATGACACACTATCGCAGTGAAACTGAGTTTGTATACACTTTCTGACACTTGATGTGCAAGTTTTGATGCAGGTTTAGATACCACTGGGCGCTGAAGTCACCGAATTGCGACGTCTTCAGCCGCGCTCACCGCGCGAGTCGCCGCGTCCGCGGCGACCATTCGTACATAATGTCCCGCAGCCGTGCCTTACGTTCATCGACCCGAAGAAGGCATTCCACTCTGTCGAAACTGAAGCGGTCATGAAAGCCCTGCTCACGCAGGGCGTTCCTACTCAGTACATCAGAGTCCTTCGAGAGCTGTACTGTGGATTCACGACCAAGATCTCTCCATTCTACAACGACGTCGTCATCGACGTAAAGAGAGGGGTTCAGCAGGGGGATACCATATCCCCGAAGCTCTTCAGCGCCACCCTCATGCACGAATTAGGATGGGAAGACATGGAGTGAAGGTCGACGGCCGGCAACTACATCATCTTCGCTTCGCTGACGACATCGTGCTCATAACACGGAGCATCAGCCAGGCAGAGCGAATGCTGACCGACTTCGATCGTGTATGTGGGAATGTTAGACTGCAGCTGAATCTTACGAAGACGATGTTCATGGGGAACGGGCAAGTTTCTGATGCCCCATTCTCGCTCAACGGAACGAACATTTCCGAATGCTCCAGCTACGTATATCTGGGTCGCGAAGTCAATATGGCCAACGACCTAGCGCCAGAGCTGAGCAGGAGGAAACGAGCGGCATGGGGAGCTTTCAAGAGCGTCGAAGAAGTCGCGAAGAAGACGAAGAACGTCCGACTCCGTGCCCACCTATTCGACTCTACCGTTCTTCCTGCCCTAACATACGCCTCAGAGACCTGGGCTATACGAAAGCAGGATGAACACGCGATCAGCGTCGCACAGCGTGGAATCGAGAGGACGATGCTCGGAGTGACACGACTCACGCAAGTGAGAGAAGGCCTCCGAAGTTCCGAGCTTCGCCGACGTTCGAGGATCAGAGATGCTGTCAATTTTCGAAGTTGTCGAAAATTAGGTGGGCCGGCCACGTAATGCGCTTCGCAGGCCCCCGCTGGACGAGAGCCATCACCGACCGGATTCCGCGGGATGTCAAGAGAACACCAGGACGCACACCAACGCGTTCGCCGGACTTCTTCGTGAAAGCCCTGAACGACCAATATGACGCTCTTCGTGTCCCTCGAACGAGGTGGATCCATTGGACCACTCTGGCACGCGACAGGGACGAATGGAGACGCTGCTGGCGCCCGCTCGAGCAAGTCGATGACCAACGGAACGACAGATGAATATGATAATTTACGGCGTTTCCTAGACGACGCTGCAGGGTACATTCAAGCGATTTATTTGCATCGATGGTGGCGGCGACTGGATGGCCGAGTGGATAGCGATGCGGACTTACGGAAGGGGGGAGGGGAGGGATCGAGGGTTCGACTCCGTAGGGGTAAGGCGATTTGCTAGCATTTATACCAGGGATGTGCGGAAATTTTTCTGGAAAATGCGGAAGACGAAAGACGGAACGGAAACGCTCAAAAATGGCCGGAAACCGGAATACGAAACGCGGAAACGGAAATGATACATGTTCGCTATTTTTCCAAAAGTGCATTTGAAACTGCGTCAGAAGCGGCTCCTATTGCACATTTTCTTGCTCGGAACTTTGCGAGCAGCAGGGTCTTCCACAGATTAATGCTCATCCTCATCATAACATAGCATAACGAAGCATGAATTCATAATATGGCTACGATAACCTTTTAGCTATGACTGAGTAATAAATGAAAACAAATTCAGGGGCTTATTTCACTATTTCTCACTATTTCAGCATGCTGTATTTCCATATCTAGTTCCTGCGACGGGTTTTTCGCTGACTTTTCTGATGCTGCTATTTTTTGAATTTAACCGACCTATCCAATTGAGGTTACTTACAGACCCGCATTTGAAGAAAACTGACTCAGGTGAAGTCTAAAACTGGAGTAGCCAAACAGATCATTTTCTGACCAGGAAAGACTTTCCTCTCAACACTTTCAGAAACCAGTGGCATCATGAATGACGTGTGGACCGCACAGATAAATATTTGCATATTCAACATTAGCCGTTGCATTGTAATCACCAAAACTAGTACTCGGAGTTGATTCTGGGATCTAGCAATAAAATGATAACTGGATGACTGATTAGTCATGGTGGATCCACACTTCCACTGGAATATTCAGTCTGTGCCAGCCTGGAAACCTACGCCCAAGGTGACACAGCTGGACAGTTTCTATTAGGTTGTCCCATAAGTCCCCGCCGTTTTTTTCAACGATTCACTGCAGATTTCGCCTGCGGTCTCTTGCATAGCGCTGCATGGCTTTCGGAAGAAAATGATTTGCTCTATCAGAACATGTATTGCATTTCTTTTTTCATCGTAAATTTTGTCAATTTTTAGGTCGTTGAAGTGAAAAGTGAAAAAGTGAAAATGTAGCCATTTGCGCACTTGTTCTCTCCGCTTAGGTTTGTAATTTTTTGCGCAGTTTTTTATAGCTCTTGGAAGACAATGTTCTGCTCTACAAGAATATGTGTTGGTCCTATTTTCTCATTTGCCCTTTATTGATTTTTAGGCCATCAGATTGGGAATTCCGACTTTTCCGTCCGAATTTTTACCAAAACTCCGGTTCTGTGGTTGGACTTTTTTGCTTGGTGTTACATGTCGTTTAGAAGAGCATGTCTTGCTCAGTAAGAATTTGTGTCGCGTTTATTGGCTCACGCTGATTTCTGTCGAATATTCACAACTGAAGAAGGAGAAGGTGTTGTTGGTGAAGACGATTTTTCTCTTTTTGGCGTTTTGTTGAAATTCAAAAGAAATCAATAAACGCGACACATATTCTTATAGAGCAAGACGTTCTCTTTCGAACGACGTATAACAATAACCCAAAAAGTCCAAACACAAAGCAGGAGCTGCCGGCAAAAATAACCATCCTCCTTCGGACGTCCCAATTTGATGACCTAAAAATTAACAAGGGCAAATGGTCAAATAGCATTAACATATATTCTTATAGCACAGAACATTGTCTTCCAAATGCTAAAATGCTATAAAAATCTGCGCAAGAAATTACAAACCTAAGCGGAGAGAACAAGTGCGCAAATGGCTACTTTTTCACTTTTCACTTTTCACTTCAACGACCTAAAAATTGACAAAATTCATGATGAAAAAAGAAATGCAATACATGTTCTGATAGAGCAAATCATTTTCTTCCGAAAGCCATGCAGCGCTATGCAAGAGACCGCCGGCAAAATCTTCAGTGAATCGTTGAAAAAAAAACGGCGAAGACTTATGGAACAATCTAAAGATGGTTCTCGAAGTAATAGATTTGTTTCAGAATTCAACAAGTCACCATAGTCAATCTAAGTAACAGTTCATGCTAGATATTCGTGGTAATTCATTAAAAATTGGATCGCATAGCTCCATATGGATGAATATCACACGTGAAATTAAAAATTGAAACTTTCACCTTTGGTAAGGAACATGAATGGAGCACAAACCGCATGCCACAATCTTCACTGAACTCTTTGTTTCATGATAATGCGCAATATGCCTACTAAGTTCTTGTAGCTACACATGGCTGTATTTGTAGCTAATGGATCAAGAATTTTATGAAGAATTTTAAGAATTTTTGAACGTTGAGTGTATTTTCTTAGCATACAGTGCATACATCACCTTTGTGTGGCACATTAATTTTGCCGTGAATCCAACCGTTGTCATTTTTGAGTGCTTTTTTGGTAGTCTATCCAATTTCAAGATTATTAATACTAGAGTTGTCAAACGGTATTTCTCTCACAATTATATGAAGGAGAACTCTTTTTAACTGATACGCTGATTGTATTCAATAGAGAACTAATGTGGAACAGTGCCCATTTCCGTTTCCGCCTTCCGGTGCAAAACAGGCGGAACACGGAACGGAACGGAAGAGCCCAAAATGGCTGGAAACCGGAATTCGGAACACGGAGACGGAAATTCCGCACATCCCTGATTTATACAAAGGAAGATAACATTTTGGCTTCCGTAGGATACCGTATTCGCTTCCAGAACCTGCTTTCAATCTGCTGTCAGAGGAAATTGCTAAGACCACTAGAACAAGGGGCCGGATTCATCAACTACTTACAGTGATTTAACAGAGATTTTACAGCCGAAATTCCTGATAACAGTGGCATTTCACCATATCGCTTGTGGATAATTCGCGTTATGTCGCGTTTTTCCAGGTTTTTCCGCTGTAATTTTTCTGTTAACCGCACTCCAAGGGGTAGCTGGACAATCTTAGAGCAATTCCTGAGTAGGGCGGCAGGAAATCACCACCTATATATAAAACAGTTTGTCCGTCGAGTGATCTAACCTAAGTGAGATACGCCGCATCACCCACAGCGAGGGCAAAATTGCTATTGAACGCTGGATTTTGCTGCCTTAATACAACAGCACCTGCGCGCGTTTCTGAGCGTCCAGATTCAAAAGCCGACTTCGTGCCATTGGCATGAGAAGACGGCTAAATCCGTTTAGACACCAACTTCCCTACTGGAGACTTTTCTGTGGTGTTGGATCGAAGTGCAACACGCGTTTTTACGCGCAAACCCCATCACGTTAGTATGCTGCGTTGGTGTAACACGTCACGTCGTCTGCATGTCTTGTAGACGGCCGCTAGCTGCATGACTAGCGGTCGTGACCTGCTTAGTAGTGGACTACACGAAGTTAGCTGGGCTCGGATCTATACCAGGAGGAACGGGGAATAGGAATTCTCTAATGCGGTGTCACAAATGCTGCGAAATTCAGCAATTTATATTGTGCTGGTTTGTAGCACTCTTGAGCTGAATAATACTGAAGCAGTTCCAATGTAGAGAGGCATTCGGCTTTCTCGTATACATATCGAACCTACAAGCTCCTTCAGGTAAATCGGTAATCGACATAGTGTTTTAAAAACTCCTGTCAGGAAGACACTACCGTGGGTATGCTCAATCCAGTTTTCCGACCGTGACAACCACCTTCATCAACTGAGATATAAACTTGATATTTTTAACGTCTTTTTCACCGCGCTGTTAAACAAGAAACTCGTTAGAATGAGAGCGCTCTCGACATATTGAACAGGATAAACCTTCGGATACAATAGATATCGAAGCCAGGCGATTCACTTCCAGTTTTTTATCCATCTACTCTGCAGTGCGTTTCTGTTTGTGTTCTGTGATGATTTTGCAGAACCTTAGATCGCAGTCCCAGTTAGAGTTCTGCCAGGTCCGACGTCCAGGCATCGTCAAAACTGTCGCTCCAGAACGTCTCATACCTCTTAATTACGACTGCACTTGTGAGAAAAGATTTTTTAAAAAGAAAGGAGCGAAATCTCCAACGTGTGCGCCTAAGGCTCCGAAGGTGGGTGCAGGTCTAAAGCGGTGGATCTACACTCATGCTCCTTCACGACATCCATATTGCCCAAAGAACTGCGAAGCGAACGCTAAATACGCTGACCTATTCAGACCTATTCAGAATAGACCTAGAAGGATACCTCACTTCGATTCTATGGGGTAAAGCTGTCAAAAATAGGAGAGGAACAGTTTGGACCGCACTGTCTAGGCTTGCATTCGAAAATGAAGGTGCACCATCCATCAAACCTATAAAAACGTGTTGAGTACGTGGTTTACACCAGTGCAGCGTTACTAACGTAATGGAACTTGCGCGTGAAAACGCGTGTTGGGCGTGGATCCAACACGCCAGAAATGTCTCCAGTTTGGAAATTGGTGTCCAAACGGATTAAGCCTGAGAAGACCAGTAAAGGGGTAAGAGTAGAAGGGTGACTTCGAGGGTGGAGAACCGACAGCGATCAGGAGGGAGCGACCTGGACGAGGCGCATCGGGATGGAGGGGTGGGGGTCGATAAGGTTCTTTTCCGGAAATGAGCGGTATGACATTCTGCAGGGGGCCATCGTCGCACACCGTGGCGCACAGCATGGAATATATCTCTTGGTTGTAGTATTGCTGGTGAGTTAAGGGCTGGGCACACTTCTGCTGCTTGACGCAGCTCCAATGATGAAGAATAGGGCAGAGAAACAGAGTGCGTGTCTCTGCGTCAGGGGCGGCGGCACGCTTATGGCACACTTCGCTTCAGCGTTGACGCCCTGCGTCAGCGCTGCAAGCGTCAGCTTCACGGAATGAGGTCGGTCATTCCGTGAAGCTGACGCTATCGCTCCTGAGCAAGAGATAAGATACGTGAGATAGGAAAGCCATTTCTTCAACCAAACCAGCCAACCGGTCAGCTGAGCGATGGTTGGCAGTGGTCCAATGCCGACACCAGAGAAAGAAAGAACGACCGCTCCTCACCGCAAACATATCCAGAGCCTGAGAGCGACGTGCCCCGTTTTTGATGCACTGAAGCCGCTGCCGAGTGTGCCCAACCCTTTAAGCGCAATAAATGATAATGGTATCTACGCCGGCAAGGTGTTGTCCATCCACAGCCGAATCTGACTCCGAGGATCTCACGGGCATTCTCATTTGAACGTATCAGCTTTACCCGTCAGGTGCGCCTCCCACTCACAACACTCATTCTGTCTTCCTACTCACCCAACAGCCGGGAAGTTTTGTACCACATAATAGTGGATTCCGCGTGCGCTGCGTTCGACATACCGACTTGTAGGGAGAGTGGGGCAGCTGGTGAGATTCGTCCAGGGCGGACGAGTTTACTCGCGCAGTAGGCGATCAGCTGTGCTAGCCTGCTGCTAATGCCACTACCTTCTGTGGCCAAATCCCAAGGACAATCTGGGTTCTGAAGCAGGTAGCGGAAGTGTACGGATTTGGATGAACAGAACCTGTAGGTCACCCTAAATGAAAATTTACCTGTAACTCTAAGGTGAGATCTAAGGTGGGTGCAACGGCCGCATTAGTTGGGCGAAGGGCGGCTGTTGGCAATTTGCCAGCAGCGCGGCGGCCCTACATGCTTTCGCGATGGAGCGCGAAATCGTCCATTGCTGTTGGGTTCTTTCGTCGCTCAGGGGAGTCCGCAGATGGGTTCTGCGCTCTTCGAGCGCAGGACCAGGCTAGGGAAGGGACTCCAGGGTGGGTGCCATCCAAGGTGCTCGTGTGGAAACTGCTTTCCTCGCTCAGGGGGAGTCCGCAGATGTGTTCTGCGCTCCTCGAGCGCAGGACCAGGCTAGGTAAGGGGCTCCAGGGTGGGTGCCATCCAAGCTGCTCGTGTGGAAACTGCTTTCGTCGGTCAGGGGATCCGCAGCAGAGTTCTGCAAAACCGCATACAGCTGGAAAAATGGGCAGAAAACGCCTGATCATTGAGTAGACGTTAAAAGTCCTAAGATCTCATCCAGTCAGTTGAAATGCAAAACCCTAACATGCATGGGAACCGAACCCCCGACCTCCATCGCCGAGGTGGGTCCCCCTACCCACTGCACCACGAGCTGTTTGGCGAAGCCGTCATCACGGGCGTGTAAGAGGCACAAATCGCATGGCTTCCGCGCTCCATCGCCAAAGTGGAGTGCAAGCGGCTGCGTCGCGTGCGTCGCTGGGCATGTTGCCAACAGCCGCCCTTCGCCTAAATCTTTCGGCCGGGTGCAACTCCAATGAGAGGGGTTCACCTTACAACGGCACGTGCGTCCTACCCCTCGTCCCTTTGGCGTGTCACCCCGACCCAGGGTCAAGCGTGGGGTTCGATTTTTGCCGAAAGTTTACGACCCCCCCCCCCCTTCGGGAACGGATTTGGTACGACCCCCCCCCTATTCTTCAGGTTCGTTTTTCTTCGTTTTATTTCTTATCTCCATTGATTTTTTTCAATTTTTTATGTGATTTTTGTACCCTTTAATAGGTTCATCTTTCCACATGTGATTTCGACGCTTACGACTAGCACGTGGAAATTCGCTCGCAGCTTCCTCCACAGATGATCTCATTGATTTATTGAATATAATTATATGAAAATAGGATTGAATATCAAAAAAAATTTTAATGCCGATTACTATGCAGTGAAAAATAAAGATTTCCTGTCTGCAGATTTATGGTCAATGAGAGATTTTCATTTTTTCAGATTTTCCCAGGACGTCATGGACATGGTAGTTTTCTGCCTGATGAGCGACATCTACTTCCAGAATTGCACTCTATAAAATTTCAAGTGTTAATTACTGAGGACGACCTAAGTGCTTTCCCTACAAGATTTTTGAAGCGCTCTTCGAGTCGATGACGGAATGGCAACCGAAGGACGGACTTGCTTGAAAAGTAATTTCTCTCCTGCAGGAAACAGCATCAAAAGATGAAATCGCACCCTATAAAATTTTAAGCCCGTTGGACACACAGTGATAAAACTATGTTTCTCTGAAACGATATTCTATATGATCAGACGTCTCGATTTACCGAAAAGATATCGACACACTAATCACATGGAACACGTTACTTTTAGAACCTGCCTTTTAAAGCATAGAAAACACATCTACTAAAGCTTTATGAATTTTCCAGGAGCCCCAAAAAATCTCCGTTTTACGGCAGTTTAATGCGGCCACTGCGTTCTCTGACATGACCAATCGCAATTGAAATATGGATGGACTCCTCGCTAGAAATTTTTTTCTGCCTTCTGAAGGAAAGGACGACAGAGAGTGGAATTGCATCATATAAAATTTTAAGTCATGCTTAACATACAATAAAAACTATGCTTCTCCGCTGCGATGAAGATATGACGAGGATGGATCGCATACAAAATTCTCATTTTTCATGAAAATATTATTTTTTAGCCGAAGCAGATCACCCATACGGATAAAATCTAGCCACAAGAATCTAGAAGTTTTGATCAATTCACTGTGAAAAAATTATGATTTTCTGGATAGAACAGGTTGAATCGACCTCTGGTCGACTTTGCACCAACGTCATCGAAGCATAAAATTGAACGTTCACAAAAAGGTTCATAACTCGGTAAGTTTTTCGAATTTTGAAAATTCTTTTAGCTTTTCTTAAAGTAGATAAAACGCACTTTATCATGGTGTAGAAATCGTTTTCCAGAAAAGGAGTCGTCACGCTTGGCTGCTGGTTCGATTTTTGAGCGAAAAAAATTGAAGTGGCTTCACAAAAATATTCATAAGTTGACCAATTCTTCGAAGTTTCAAAATCCCGCTAGCTTTTCAGAAACTAGAGGAAGAGCCCTTTCTTGCTATGTAAGAATTAATGTCCAAAAATTCGGTCTTCATGCGCGGCAGAGGAAGTTCAATTTTGGTTCCATGTCGCGAAAATACGTACCGAAAATCGAACCCCCCCCCCCCGCCCCGCATGAAGCTTTCTTGGAAAACGGTTCTTACATGGTTAGAGAGCACATTTGCTCTATTTTTTGATGAGTGAGCGGGATTTTTGATTTTCGAAAAAATAGCCGAGATATGATCAATTTTCGGAAGTCGTGAACTGAATCCTTCACCGGCGTGATCGGAGTGATTTCACAAAAATATTCATAACTCGGTTATTTTTTAGAAATTCAAAAATCCCGCTAGCTTTTTGAAAAGTAGATAAACAGCGCTTCTTTACGGTTACAAACATGTTTAGCAAAAAAAGGATCTTCATGCGGGGCGGGGGG
>CANDYH010000929.1:0-26296 GCA_947396885.1 Heligmosomoides polygyrus polygyrus | reverse complement strand
AATGTCAAATGCATAGCCTACTGAGGAGAGAAGTGAGGTGTTTTATAGAAAATCTCAATGAGAAAGTGTTTGCTAGATGCTAGATGTCTTATTATTTGAGAAAAATAATGTTTTATGAAAATATTGTTCTAAATTTTTTATTTGAACCATTGCAAAAGAATATGCCTCGTCGAGAATTGGAACTTTGGGTTGCACTAAAGTGATTTGTCACAGCGTCAGGATGGCTTGCTGTTTTCCTCTTTTTTTAACCTAAAATAAAAGGAAAATATAAAAAAATCGTGAACCAGCTATTCGTCTATCATTCTTTATTTTTCGTGCAGTTTTACCGCACTTTGCTAATTGTTTTCAAAGAAATGATGCTTCAACAAAAAAAATTCATTTTCTAGTTAAACTTAAACCATTTGTAAAATTGTATTTGTATTTGTATTTTTTCCGCTCGATTCCAAATCAAAGTTCATATTTAGTGGTAGGTCACTTGGGCAGTACGCTTTCGAATTGTAAATGAATTATTCCCGGCAGACCTGACATTATCGAGTACATGCAAAAATTGTGTCTGTTGCACGATTCGAACCTACACAGCTTATTCTACATGCCAGAGCTTTTACACTGTGCCACTGAGGCGTTAATTTGTCGATGTCGAAAATTCAGATGCCTTGGAGGCGTGGCAAAAATTATACCCATGGCGGGATTCGAACCTTAGCCGCTTTTCTACAGTTTGTTCATCCCACTGCTCCACCTATGCGTCTTTAACGCTTTACGGTATAAAATAAAGTTTTGAATTTATTAAAAGTATTTACGGTGTAGTAGGTTTTGCTAAATCGGGCTTGAAATAGCTTTTGATTCATTGGAAAAATATATTTTGAAACAAAGAATGTGATTGAAATGAATTGATTTAGCTCATAGCAATGACTTTATAAAATTTTATTTAAAATTTTATTGGGTAAGACGCAGCGAAGCACAAATTGATCAAGAAACTGTTTTATGAATATCGTGTTTTAAACAAAATTGTAATTTGGCGCTGTGAGAAGCAAAAATTATCGATTTTTTCCCCCGAGCATTGAGTGCACCGGTGTCGCAGTGGTGCGCGTGTGGTCACAGGGTCGGGTCTTCACCTAGCCAAAAAAAATTTCATACTACATTGATAAATATTTTGCCTTACACTCCTGATTAGTAGGTCATAAGTTTGCCTTCAGATTCGGTCTTAAAATGCTTTTTTTCCATAGACAAAAATGTGAGATCGGGGATAAGTCGAAAAATTTCCGCGACCTGTTTGGTTTTTATTTGACTACGCCTTTAGGAAGGTCAGTTGCGGATACTTCGTGTGGTGTACGTGCCACTAGAATTGCACGATCATTTAATTTAAGATGTCTGTTAAATAAATTTATTGGTTCCTTTTTTATTTAGGGCCATGGGGCATTTCCTAGTGGTTCCTCATAGTCTACGAATAAAAGTTGCTGAGGTCTGTGTTCTGCACTGCTTGCTTCCTTCCCTTATTTAGATAAGATACTAGACTGACCCTATGAAAACTTTGGAGCCTAAACTATTCGTGGGACAAAATGCAAAAATTTATGTCTTAGCCGGGATTCGAACCTTCGAGTCGCTCGTGATGCCGCGAACGAAGCCCACTGCGCCATATAGACATATATGTGTTTTTCAAGTGCCCTGACGGTAATTGGGACGGAGCAAAAATAATTTCGGCGTGTGATTCGAACCTCTCAGCTGCCCCTCTTCGCACTGCGCCATGAGGGTCGCACTATCCGTCTGGGGTTGTTCTCTGACGAGATCTGATAATTGTTTTTGAATTAAACAGTGATTTAATTGACGAACTCCTCCAGCTTTCTCTCTCGACTTCTTCTTTTGAAAATTTAAAATGACGGAAAATTTGAAAATTTGAGAATTAAAAAAAATCTGTTTTTAAAACTTTGAAATGTCTGAAAATTTGAAAATAAAAAATCTGCTTTTAAAAATTTAAAATGCCCAAAAAGTTTAGAATTTTAAAGATTCGCTCTTTCAAAATTTAAAATGTCCGAAAATTTAAAAATTAAGAAATCTGTTTTTAAAAATTTGAAGAAAATGTTGCCTGAGTTTTGAAATTAAAAATTTCCGAAAATTTTGAAAATTCGAATAAAAATTAAATTCTTTAGGAAAAAATTAAAAAACTTAAACTTAAAAATTTAAAGATCTAAATTTGAAAATTTTTAAACATTTGAAAATAGCTTAGAAACTATCCTTTTAAAAACAATTTTTGTAATTTAAACTTCGGCGCTTTACCTGGTCTTGGATCTGTAATAATTTGAAAAAGGGGAATAGCAGTGCTGCGGAGTGCTATGTCGCTCCTTTGTTCAGAACCATGCCGGCCTCTGCTCAGGACCATGGGGTCCTCCGACCCTGGTCCCTCTGTGTAATAAAAATAATGCATAAGGAATGTTGTTCTGTGATTCAGTGTTATCTCCGTGGGGGTCTTCTTGCGTGCTTCTGCTGCCGCAATCTCTAAGCGGTGGGTGGTAAGTGGGTCATGTGTGCCCAACACAGTCGTCGGCACAGCGCTATCTCACGGAGCATGGCCTCTGGACTGCTAGCGGGTCACAGCATAGAGGGACAACACTATCTACCTTTTTTTTTGCCAAGGCCTTTGGCGTTATGGTTAATGTCGACGAATGGCGAACGAGTCCTTTCACATTTTGGCAGAAGAAATATATAAATCTAGTAAAATGAAATAAATTTAAATTCTCGGCGGTCGGCGTTTCTCGGAATCTCGGAAAGCGCGGCCAAGGATGCTTAGAAAACATTTTAAAAAATTATTTAAAAAATATGTTGCAAGTCTCGGCGTCTCGGAATCTCGGCGGTTCTCGGAAGCGCGGCCAAGGATGCTTAGAAAACATTTAAAAAATTATTTAAAAATATGTTGCAAGTCTCGGCGTCTCGGAATCTCGGAATCTCGACGTCCCTCGGAAGCGCTGCGAAAAATGCTTACAAAATTATTTTAAAAAATTTAAAAAAATGTGCAGCGTCTCGGCGTCTCGGAATCTCGGAATCTCGGAATCTCGGAATCTCGACGTCTCGGCGTTTACATTGTATTATCAAAAAATATGGATCCAAAATTTTATAGATATATTGTTACATTTTTAATGAAAGCCTGAAATGTAGGATCTCGTCGCCTGGACTGATATGTATTGAATAATAGTTAATTTAAATATATTTTTCGATTATTTGTTTTTTCACATAGTTACATATTAACATAAAAATATTCCTATGCCTGCAGTGCAATAGAAAGAGTCATCAGACTACAAACACTCACCCATCCGGTTGTGTACATCGGTCGTCGGGTGCCAGCGGGGTGTGGGGGATAATGATGGGTAATTAGCGATCGCTTAGTTAATCGAAATGAAGGAGAAAAAAAAATTAATCTAGAATCTATAAAAATCTCCTCGGGACCTCCATATCAGGTTAAAGGCTAGCTATTACCTCACCTGACAAATCCTACGGAGTTCTATTCATATTCCTAGATTACAGTGCACACTATTCAGTATGGATATTTATTATCTTATAGCATACTGTATTAGAAGAAGGGGAAAGAGGGATGAGAGAGGTGAGAGGGCTGGCCGGCCCTCTCACAGGGAGCTGACGAGACCGGGCGGCCCTCCGGTGTGGGTGACGTAGACGTGACTGCTTTAGCAAGGAGCTGCTATCTCTAGTAGGTCGTCGCTATCAATGGCAGGGGGCGTTGGCTTCGAGGGTGCAGATTGGGTACAACCCGACAAATTAACGGTGTCGAAAAATTTCGGCAAATCATACAAATCGGAGCGTCTGTTCATACAGTGGATCCTTTCAGAAAAACATGTTTTATTACCGTTGTCAAACTGTGGATTAAAACTTTATTGCGTACAACTCTACTTTCTGATTCTGTTTCCTGCAGAAGAGAGAAAATTAGTTCCGTGACAAATCCATCCTCCGGTTGCCATTCGGTCATCGCTTCGAAGGGTGCTTCCAAAAATCTTGTAGGAAAAGCACTTAATTTTCCTTAGCAATTGACAATTCAAATTTTATAGACGGCAATTTAGGACGTAGATGTCGCTCGTTCAGGTAGAAAACTGTCGCGTCCGTGACTTCCTGAAAAAAAAACTGAAAAATGGAAACTTCTCATTGACTCCAAATCTGGGTGCAGAAAATCTTCATTTTTAACAAGTAATACAATCTTTATTTGAAACATTTTTATGATAATTTTTACAACTTTGCGGGACGAATGAGAGACTCCACGCCTTCGTAGGCATTCCTGGAAAATCCATCCCACGGTTGCCGTTCCGTCATCGCTTCCGAGTGACCTAAAAAAATTTGTTGACAAAGCACTCAAGTCAGCTTTAGAAATTAACACTCGGCATTGTACAGAGTACAATTTCGAATGCAGATGTTGCTTCTTCACGTACAAAAATGTGCCGTGTCCACGAGATGCTCGGAAAGCAGCCTGAAAAGTTGAACTCGTTGTGATTAATTTGACAACTGCTCTCAAAAGTGCTTTACTTTCAACTGTAAACAAACAAAATATTATTATCAAAAGATTACATACACAAAACCTTTATCAGCGTTCTTTCTAACAAATTACTAAATTAAACAGTTACTTAGTAAGACTCTTTCTTGAACTAATCTGACACAGTCGATGCTGCACCTGGAAAGAAGGACCTATTAAACGGTACAAAAACCGCATAAAAAAAATTAAAAATTCGATGCGAATAGGAAATAAAACGGTGGTTTACATAAGGGGGGGGGGGTCGTACCAGACCCACTCTGGAAGGGAGGTCGTAAATTTTCGGTAAAAATCGAACCCCACGCTTGACCCTGTTTGTGGCGGAGTCTGCGCCAGCGGCAAAACCCCTGTTTTCGTGGATAATGGAGTGAAAATCGACGAAGATGTGTACCAGCGGAACGTTCTTGAGTCCGTAGTTCTTTCTTTTCCCATCAGCACTTCGGTGATGCCCAATGGATGTTCCAACAGGACCCTGCACCCGCACACAGTGCGAAGAGGGCGCAGGCGCGGTGCAAGTCAATTCCCCGACTTGATCACACGCCTTCGGAATGGCCGTCGTATTCTCCGGATTGGAATCCGATGGACTATAATGTGTGGAAATTTTGAGGCTAGGGTCGGCGTGAAGCGCCACCGCATTCTCGATTCCCTGAAGGAATAGTTGCGCCAGGAGTGGGAACGGTTGTCTCCGGATGACCTGCGGCCCATCGCTGAAAAATTCGCGAACGTTTGGCCTTCTGCATCCGCTCCAAGGGAGGCCACTTCGAAACCACTTGAACATGGTGTGCCCTAATGTTTGCTTATTGTAATTTACTCGTGGTTTTCTCGAATTATTGGTTGTTTTATAATTATGATAAAAAATCTTGTCCACGTTATTTTGGTTCACCCTGTAATCGCACCTCAAAGCATAATTGAAGCCGGGTGTGCCGTTCTGCCGACCAGTTTCCGATCGCGGATAGCAGCTCCATCATTCTGTGAAAGAATGCGATAGTTTTGACGGCACACCGGGGATTCCAGGGTGAAGACCTTCCCATCAGAAAAAAACGATCGCGCGATGCGTGCCAATTGCGAATCGCTTCAGCAAGTTCTTGCACCTTCGTAATCGCTGAGTTTTCATTCATTCTCTCACAAGGAGAGCCTCCAAAGTGGCGGTGAGCTTTTGAGCTGCAATTTTTACAGGATGAAGGGTCTCGTGTGGGGAATCCAAAACCATAGTTGAATTGCTGGAATGCTTTTCTGTGGTCGAAAAAAGCGTGTGGAAACGTGAGTGCGAAGGCCATGACGCCTTGCCACCACCCAGCCGAATATAGTCGGTTGGGGTAGTAGTGGTGCTGCATCTTCATAGGAGCAAGTTCGTGCTTTCAATTCCCCTTGTACTGGTGTTTTGCATTTTGCGATCTATCGCCAGTGCGACCCTTTAACCCCATTTCCAACACATTTTTGAACAGAAACACGGCAACAAATGTCGTTTACGTTCATTGTGCTCTTTGAAGGGTGAGAATTTTTGACCTTTAGGTTAAGCAGAGCAAAAACTAATGCCAGATTCGTGATCATCACCCCAAATAACCTCCACGCACAAAGTTTTGGCGATATCGGTGCTTCTGACCTCATCGCCCTCACTCGAGCCTACGCCTAGAGCGGGTTTTGCACCTCGTTCTTCATAGTCATTGAGGGTGTGAAGCAACAGGAAACCAACTGAATACTTTAAGCGGTGGAGAGCTACACAGTAAAATATCGGTGTTACTACGTTCTTTTTTGAGAGTGTGGTAGATAGGAGCGTAGATGTCCATTATGTGAGCAGCGTATCTCGCTTACATGCTTCTTTGCAATCTTCCATCATTGTTGAAGAAGGTTGATAGATCACTAGCTATTCGTACCAGTTGGTTACTATGTTTTTGACTCCTTCCATGTAAGGAATATAATATTATAGAATTTGCTATCTACAACACCTCATCTTGAAACATCTTGACTATTCGAGAATCAAAAGGGGCCATGCACTGTACTAGCGAGGTCGGAAAATAGTTGTTCATACTTCGGTTACGGGCATTATTTGGAGTGCTGATCACGAATCTGACATTGGTTTCTGGATTTCCCGTTTTCTCATGACTGGTTAGAGAAGGTGTGAGTAAATGAGGGTGATGAGGTCAGATGCACCAATTTTGCCCAAACTTTGTGCGTTGGGTTATTTGGTGTGCCGATCACGAATCTGGCATCAGTTTTTGATTTCCTTAAAGTCAAGAATTCTCATCTTTCCACTTTCAAAGAGTTGGATGAACGTCAAGAACATTTGTTGTTGGAAATGGGGATAGAGGGTCCCACTGACGATAAGTCGTAAAATGCAAAAACATCAGCACAAGGAGGAATGGAGCCCACGACCTTGCTTCTGTGACGCTACAACACCACCAATACGCCGACCGAGCGCGAAGTTCATGGCACCCTGCTGCTACCTATCCACATTCGGCTGTGTAGCAGCAGGGCGTCATAAACTTTGCGCTCTCTCATCCATACGCTTGTTTTCGACCACAGAAGAGCATCCCGAAAAAGTAACTGTAGTTTTAGACTCTGCACACAGGACCCTACATTTCGTAAAAATTGCAAACACATTTGCCAACAGTCACCTCCACTTTGGTGGAGGCTGGAGGCTCTCCTTCTCAATTAGCATGTGAACACGTTGAATGCGATATCGATACATCTTAAGCTTGTTCATGACGACGGTTCTATCACTGCTTGCAGAAATATTGAGTTATTGAGCCATTTTCGCATGAAACGGTGAGTATTACGACGAATGGCAGCGCGACAGGAGGTACACCCGCCCCTGCTGGCGTCAGGAGCTACAGCCGCTGTTCTGCGGACCCCAAACTTTTGTTTTGCGAGTCCAAGGTTTCGTAAGGCAGCCATTAGACTCTCGGTGAAGCCTAGGGGGTTGGGGATGGTTGAGCAAGGGGGATCAAAGGAAGATCGCACGCCCCCAGGTGCGAGTGTACCTCCTGACTGTCCCCACGACGAATCCGCTCGCGAACCTCTTTTATCATTTCCGGAGTGATAGCAGTCAATTTCGTACCTCATCCAGTCCTGTCTGATGAAGTCGCAAGCTCCTTGTATTGTTTTATGGCATCATACACCGTCCGTTGAGGAACATTGAGAACATTCGTGATAAAAACAACGCTGCGACCAGAGAGATGCAGGCTGATGATAGTAAATCGTTTCGGATTTAGCTTTGCCGTTACCGCTCTGTAAGCATGGGCCCAAGCTTGGAGTGCATTCGCATATGGTGCAATTGTATAACATATTCCAATATGGAGCTCGGAATCTAGTTCTGCTAGCAGTTGTGGATTACGTCGTACACCGTGCTTGTAATTTTTGCGCAGCCCCTAGAAACACACACTAACGACAGCTACTCTAAATATAAAACATAACGAAATGTGACATTCAAAGAAGTGAAGAAAGGTTTAAAAATAATAGATTTTTTTAAATAAATTAAAAGAATGATATGTCACAAATTATAAAACATTAAAAGGTTCGTTTCGCCACTGCCTTCAGACGAACCTTTGTGTAATGCTCCTCCCGTGGCTCTTCAGTGAAGAAGAGGAGCATATTTTAAGGTATCTTTGAAATCTGTTGATGTGAGGAGAGGTGGTAGCACTGCAGCCTCACTCAAGAGGAAACTGTCTAAACGGTACGTCGGAACGGCAAGAACGATTTCCATAGAGAGAATCTCCAAGTACTGCGCTACGTTCTCAACTGCTGAAGAACACAGAATTGAAGCCAAACAACAAACGTTTTGCTAGAAATGCTTCACGAAAGCGCACACCTTGAAATTTTGAAAATTCTTGGTCCTTGCCTAAGATGTCGGTAGGATCATCATTCATCCTTATGCACTTCAGACATAAGCGGAGAGAGACAGACAAACTGTACTAACGGAGCGCAAAACTATCCGCCAACAGTAGAAAATCAAGGAGCAGTATCCGTTGCGCTATCAATGAAGAACAGCCGCTTTATACGATACGCAAAACGAAATGAAGAATTGCTTTGAAATATCAAACAACGTGAAGCAGCTCATTTCGCAGACAGAACTATCGGACCAAAACGACCGACTCTCAGTCAATGTGTGGAATCGAGCCAATGAGTTAGAGGTAGATTACCAACCGGCAACTATCCTGATTAACTATGGCGCCCAAGGAAGTTTTATGAAGAGAAAACTTCAAGTAGGATTGAAACTTCCAACTAAGGGCTCCCCTTCATTCACAAATACAGGAATGGGAGAGTTTCAACAAACATTCGAATCCACGGAAGTTAACATCCCTCTGAAGAACACTCGCACCAGCATGAGGTTAAAACGGGTGCCAATCTTCACCAAGGAGAAGCTGACCGCGTCATCGAGCACGGGAAACCTACTATCAGTAGACAGGAAATTCATCAAGAAGAAAAAAAACTTTCTAAAGCTCGCAGAACTCTTTTTTCTAAGAAGGTTTCTCCCGATATAATAGTTGGGCAAGGGCAGGATCCTTCTTCACGAGGCTCCAAACATTACGCTGCCATCCAGTTTGATTCTGACGCCTACCATTCCTGGCTACACAATATCAAGTGCTAGTTTTACTAATAAAACGCAAAGAACTCATTGCAGTTTCTTTCTTGCAACAGAAGCGGGCAAACCTCCGAAAGGCAACTGCATTGGCTAAAAGCCAAAGATTCGAGGATTCAGTAGCGTCAAGCCATATGATACACAGATTCGCAGTATATATTCTAAACATGATGCCGCATCCAGCTCAAAGCAGCCAATTACAATTGGCACGAATGACACCTTACGTGCGACTGAAAGACTACACAACTGCGTGAACAAGGACATAGCCGAATTAACGATGGAGTCAAGCGCGGCTAAGGGCGCCAAAAATGCAGAAGTTCAACCGCCTTTTCAATCTTTTACTATGAGCCGTGACACTAAATGGATAAAGGAAGTTGAGAAGCTCACGATGGTTGCGGTGACTGATAATCTGGAACGCCTACACGCTACTGGAAGCGTCAAGTTTCACCAGCGTCGCTGAGGTTACCATGCAAGAATGGAAACATCCTCACGTGGTAGAGAAGAATACGTCTCAACCAGCTGGATAAATAAGGAATGAATGAGAAATCCTGCAGGGAAACGACGTACAAACGAAAAAGCACCAGGTCCAAATGCAGCACCTCATCCACACGAGAACTTCGGAACGAAAGATAATCTCTAAAATTTCTATCGAATTTGCAGACTTGTTGTCCTTAATTGTGTGTTGTTTATCTGTTCTTGCATGTTTGTTACTTCCTTCTTGTTTCCTCGAAATTGCAGTCTTCTATTCCTACCGCTACCGCTACTTGACCTTCGCTCCAGTGTTGTCAATACGCAACTAGAGTAAGCATATATGAATGCATAATACGATAGTATAGAGCAGATAGGAATGAAGGATAAGGCTTAGCCCACTTAGGTAAGCAATCTAAGATAAGTATCATTGAATCCACAGGCATAAATTAGGGGTACCGCAAGTAGGTAATAGGGATTGCGCTCAAGTAGTCCACTCTAGGCGCGGTGCCCACTTTCAAGACCAGAGGTAGTTGGCCCCATTGGCCACTATCAGAGATATTTGTAGCTCCGCCTCCGCATATTGTCTATTCGTGTAGTGCTCTTAAAATGATATCGTAATAACCCAGTTATTACAAGTCGCTATAGACACAGCCGTGGTGAACTACCAAACCCTATCTGCCCGGTCTTGTACGACCCTACGCTGGATAACATTAGGCTGTTCATAAGGCATTGTTGGTCATGCAGACCGTGTCTCTTGCCTGCTGAACTTGGCTTCTACGTTATCTACTGCAGTTCATTCCAGCTCACTTTCCTAAAACCTGGGCACTTTTGGGTAAGCTTCAGGAGACATAAGTAGAAGACACCTGCTTGATGGAGTCGTCATATCATTGTACACAAATGTCTTCAAAGCCGTACGAAATTTTTGTTGAGCACGATGGCCAGGCTCAACATTACCCAAGTAATAGTGTTCGTTGACGAATGTCTTCATTGCAACATATTCAGAAGGTCCAGTCAGCACTACAGGCAGATCAGAGGGCTAGCTATGGGACACGCCTAGCTCCGTTCAAGCTATAGCGTACATGTCAAAAATAGAGAGACCTGAAGTCGATTGCAGACCCTTGGTGGGACATGAGCTGAGTTCGGCTTCGTTTTCAACTACGTCCTACCCCTAATTCTTCAATTTTCAGCGGTAGTCTGACCAATTTTCATAGTAATATATAAAGAGTAGGGTAATATTTTTGTTATGTCACTTTTTCCGTAATTCATCACACCTCTTGACCTACAGCACGACGTCTGGAAAGAAATGTCAGCCATTCGATTGGTCTTGAAGAACTGCTCTTGTTTGGACACAGCCCTAGAGAGAAGACTGCTGACGGACATTTTCTCGAATGCTATTCTTGGTTGTGAGCGGTACTCCGCTAGGCTTCAATCTGTAGTTCTTTTTCTTTTCTTTTCTTTTCTTTTCTTTTCTTTAGCGCATCAACGTGTTGGAAGCTATTGAAACTTACTTACCCAGTGTCAGGCACCGACGGTGTCGGCAACCAACGCTGAGTAAGGAAATGTAGCTAGATATGGGCTACGCTCCTAGCATGACCCGTTATAAACGACTCCGGCGAGGCCGATGACGGCGCTGGTTCAGTGTATATGGTGATATGTGAGTTGCTCCTATTGGAATGTGTCCTCATTGCAGTACAAAAGGACGAAGGCTTGTTTTCGTTGCTCTGATGTGAACATTTAAAAACAATTGCATGTTGTTTCCTTTGCATCTTTTGCTAAGCCTTAGCCCTACATGAAGAAATACAGGGTGTCTCAGAAAAATGTATACACTGTTTGAAAAGTGATAACCTTGCTCACAGTAAAGCTGCTCACAGTACTGAAGAAGTTAAGGATAGTATGAAAGCATAGGAAAATGGTAATGTTCTGACATATGAGCGATATGGATTGCTCCATGCACTCTTCTGAATTCTTGCAATTCACACTACATTGATTGTGCTTCACTTGGATACTTGTCAAACTCTGTGGCCGTATCGATTGATTCGTGCTTCTTCTGAGGTTTAAAAATTAAAAACACACTATGGCTTGCGAAAAATGGGACATGACAATGAATAAAAAGACAGGTACTGTTGGAAGGATTCTAACATTGCTGCTAGTGAAGCTTTTAAGGACGTTTGAGATTTATTTGCTAGCGCAACTAGATTTTTCTGGCGTGCAAACAGCCAAGAATGCGCCTTGCAACCGCCTGGAACCGTGCATTTCCTACTCCATGGATTGTGCATGGGTTGAATGCTTGTAGCAATCTTGCTATTTCACCACATTGCCCTGCACTATGCTTCATTCCACGTCTAGAAATTGACAACGACGTGAAAGACACGTGACATGTGGGTTTATTGATTCCGCAAGTTATCGCTCTCGCTATCGCTCTTATAACGCTCTCCACATATATGAGTCCATAACAAGTGTCATGCCCTGACCTAGGCTTTTCTTCGAAGAGCAGAAGTTTGTCCTGAACTACTACTACTACTACTACTTCTTCTTTTTCTTCTTACTGCTGGAAGTTCGAAATCGTTGAAGTGCAGAGGCGAATTGCCGCAAAATTGAATCATGCGCGCGGTTCCTCAGCAATCGAGTCTGAAGTGCAATGCTTCAGGCGTGGCATGGCGCAATCTTGGCTATTTAAAGACCACAGAAATCTAGCTACCTTTCGCTTGCGTATAAATCTCAGACATCTTTAAAAGCTTCAGTAGCAGCAATGTTAGAACCTTTCCTATAGCACCTACATTTTCTAGGATACCCTGCATTTTTCTCAAGCCATTGTGTTTTTAAGTTGTAAACCCTAAAAAACACAAATCAATCAATACGGAAACAAACTGGAAAAAGTATGACAAGTATTCAAGCGAAACGTAAAATGCAAGGTTTCAGACGAGTGAATGGCGCAATCCATACCACTCATATGTCAAAAAACCCATTTTCTTAGGTTTTCGTATGGCTCCTGCACCCTTCGGTACCTTTAGTGTGAGCAAAATCATCACTTTCAAAGAGTGGAGACATTTTTTGACACACCCTGTATAAATCCAAGCATGCCAACCAGAAGTGCACATTTAACGGTTAACGACTTAACGAATTTAACGAATTAACGGCATTTTTCGATAAAATCTGGCTTTTCGACTAAACGGAAATTTTTAGGAATTTAACGGAATTTTTAACGGACTTTTTTCTCAGTGAGTTTATAACATTTACCCTCAGTATTCTCTAATGTTGCAGGTCTCATCCTCCCGATTAGGACTGTTCCTGGAAACTTTTGAACTCAGCAAAAATATCTTGATGTTTTTATCAATTCAATTCGTTTTGAATTTTTGGAAATAATGCATTTTTTGTTGCGCGTGCAGCGCAGTCGGAGGAGGTGCCGGCTGTCCCGTGCACCCTATACCAGGTTTCTGATCCTTTTCCGGGATTTCTCGCCCAGGCAAACCAAGCCTTCGATCCATCTGGGGTCGTTGAATTGGTACCAGACTTGTTTGGAAAGCAGAAAGTGCTGACTTGTTCATTGACTGGCCACCACAAGCCAATGGTCAAATACGCATTCAAATCGTCTCTACGACATCCCGTGGATGAAGAATGCGTGGCAGATCCCAAAAAAGATTTAGTAACCTTGTCTTTTATCCTTGTCCTTTAACCTCCGTTTTGGAGCTAGAAATTTCCCAAGCATTTCATTTCATTCAAGTCCCCAAGCAGGTCAACGAAATCACAAAGATATTGCTCTAACCTCCTCGTAAGATATGCCTATTCTCACCTGACGCTGCTCATCTCAAAATACTTTTGCCCTGATTGGTTCCACGCACCAGGCACTCGAAAATTTGCGTTCGTCAACGTATTAATATTCCACTGATAGGGGTTTCTACTGTATTTTTATTAATTCTCTCTGTACTTAATGGGCTGGTACCTGCACGGAGATTGTACATGTTCGTAGCAGCAGTCAAACGAAAGAACTAGGAAAGGGTGGAACTCCGGGTACCTGCCTGATCGCACATTTCAGGATGCCTTAACGATGATCATCTTTCCTTGAATGGTAATTCCATAGTTGTTCTTATTCTATACTATAGTTGTGCTCTCCCAAAAATTTCGAATAACCGAACATATTCGAATAGCGACGATTTTCGAGCATTCGAATTCGAATAACATTAGAAAATCGCGTTTTTTCGAGCATTCGAATTCGAATACATTCGAAAATCACGTTTCTTCGAGCATTCGAATTCGAATATTCGAATTTGAATGTTCGAATAATCATTCGGGCTCAAATAGGGTTTTGGGAGAGAGCATCATTTCATCAAAGCAAATACGGGGTATACACTGTTTGAAAGGTGATAACGCTGCTCAAGGTAAGGGTACTGAAGAAGTTAAGGGCTCATATGTAAATATGCTTAATAAAATAGAAATTTTCTGACATACATGCGGTGTGGACTGCGCAATGCACTCATCTGAATTCTCATCATTTTACATTCGATTGATTGTGTTTCACTTGAATACCTTTGTAATTTCTCCTTAAGGAAACCGTGTCATTTGATTTGGGTTTCTTTCAATGTTTAAAACTTTAAAACACACTATGGCTTGCGAAAAATGCAGGGTATCCTAAAAATACAAGTACTAATTGAATTGAATTGAAAGTTCTAACATTGCTTCTAGTGAAGCTTTTGGAGCTGTTTGAGACTCATACTAAAGCACAGGGTAACGAGATTTCTGTGGCGTGCAAATAGTCATATTGTTCCATACCCTGCTAGAAATTGCATTTCAGACTTGATTGACTGTGTATGGGTCACACGAGTGGGTGGTGCTTTGGAGTAGTCGCTAAATCGCCTCTGCACTCCCACGATGTTTTCGATTTTCTAGAAGCACTTCAGGATAAACTTTTTCTCCTCAAAAGAAACCCTAGGACCGGCATGACTCTTGTTATGGGCTCAGACGTGTAGAAAGCGTTATTAAAGCAATAGCGAGAACGGAAAATTGTGGAATCAATAAAACAGCTTCGAATGTTTCACAAGCAGAAATGTTAGAACTTTAAAATATAATATTAGGTTGTTCGGAAAATTCTCAGCGTTCTGTGATACTATTTTTCAATCATCTATTGCTAAGTAAAAATTCAACTTGCATTGCGCATCAATGCTACTTTCTGCACAGAATTTTTCTATCTCATTTATGTTTCAACGATGTTTTATACTTCTGTTCTTGAAGTGCTTATTGAAGTATGTCGAAGGAGCAAATCCGAACGATATTTTATTTCGATTTCAAATTGAGAGAATCCGTAGCAGAGACAGCTCGACAATTCAATCGAGCGTGGGGCCTAATAGTGCTGGAGAAAGCACTGCGTACCAGTGGTTCAGTAAATTTCGGATCGGAGGTTTCAGTCTTGTATATGACCCCAGTAGCGGTCGACCTTTAGCAATCCTGGAATACGAGTTGAAGGAATTGTTGGAAGCTGAACCATCCCAAACAGTTCGCGGGATCGCAGAAGGGCTAGACGTCGGTAAAACTGCTGTTGCGGGTGCTTGGAAAGCCTCGGGAAGGTGAAAAAGCTCGAAAAGTGGGTGCCCCGCGTGTTGAGTGATCGGCAAAAATCGTAACGTTTCGAGATTCGTTTTCTCTACTTTTACTCAACAAAACCGATCCGTTTTTGGATCGAGTCATCACTTGTGATGAAAAATGGATCCTGTGTGATAACAGGAATCGTTTCGGACAGCGGGTGGACGACGAAGATCCCCCTACGCATTTTCCATAGGCGAACCTCCACACAAAAGGTAATGGTCACTGAGTGGTGGTTGGCAGCTGGAGTGATCCATTACAATTTTTTTGGCCCCAGGCCAAACGATCACAGCAGAGACCTACTTTAACCCATTGACGACCGCGCGGCAAATCGCGTGTCTGGCGCGTGGGACCGCGCGCTGGGACCGCCTTGAGGCTCGAATCTCGCGCATTCACTACTTCACGGTATTCCAAATGAAGCTCCCTCTCCAATGGATGAGCCACATATTGGAAAAGTCCGGAACAGGTTCGAAGCAAAACGTAGAAGATGTATTTGCTGCTACAAAAAGGTCAGCACAGAAAAGGGCGCACGTTTGTCACGAATCGTACAAATAAGGTGACCACACGATGTAGCAAGTGTTTGAAATATTTTTTCTAAATTGGGTTCAAGTTTTTC
This sequence comes from Heligmosomoides polygyrus polygyrus, assembly GCA_947396885.1. Lineage (NCBI taxonomy): Eukaryota > Metazoa > Nematoda > Chromadorea > Rhabditida > Heligmosomidae > Heligmosomoides > Heligmosomoides polygyrus. The sequence goes on along the minus strand of CANDYH010000929.1, from coordinate 10,534 downwards.
GCAAGAAATTTGACCAGATGTCTTAACCATGACTATTTTTGTAAGACATACGTAGCTGTTCGTGAGTAGTATCTATTTATTTGAGGTTTGAATAGTGTGTTGTGCTGATTTTTTTATCAAAGCTTAGAAAGAAAATGATTCTCGGACCACTGTGCAGGTAGCATTGCTAGGATCCAACGAATCTAATGAATACTAGTAAACTATGAAAAATCGAGGAAGTGCGCCACAGCGAACATTTTTTTAACCGCGGGCTAAAATTGGGTCGCGCGGTCCCACGCGGCAGAAAAACTGCGGGCCGAAATTGGGCCGCGCGGTCGTCAATGGGTTAAGGAAGTTTACGAAATGCACGGAAAATTGCGTCAACTTCAGCCAGTATTGGTCAACAGAAGAGGCCCGATTGTTTTGCACGATAACGCCCGCCCACGCATTTCACGAATCACTATTCGAAAACTGAACGAATTAAGGGTTGAAGTTCTGCCTCGCCCGCCACATTCTCCAGACCTCTCACCAGCCGACTACCACCTGTTCAAACACTTTCAAAACTTTCTCGCTGGTAAAATCTTCACCAATCAGAACCAAGCCAAAACAGCTTTCGTGGATTTTGTCGGATCTTGATCACCTCATTTTTTTTGCTGATGGAATAAGTCGACAGATTACCCGTTGGCAAAGGTGTGCTGATTCGAACGGTGCTTATTTCGACTAAATCTGATAAGATTTGAGAAAGTCATGGTAGTTCAAAGTGAAGCACTCAACACGCTGAGAACTTTCCGTACAACCTAACAGTTCCATTTTTCGCAAGCCGTAGTGTGTTATTAAATTTTAAACTTTAAAGAAGCACAAATTAATCAACAAGGCCCCTTTAAGGAGAAATTACAATTATTTAAGTGAAACACAATCAATCAAAAGTAAAATGGAAGAAATCAGACGAGTGCTTGGCGCAATCCACACCACTCATATGTGAGAAAATTTATATTTTTAAAGCATTCATTGTTGTCCTTAATCTCTTGAGTATCTTCACTGTGAGCGAGATTATCACCTTTCAAACAGTATACACATTTTTTCAGACACCCTGTATATTGACGATAAGTGCCCTACCCCATCTGTATGTGGGCTTCGCACTTGCTCGCCTAGCTTGATGTCCGTCGCTAATATATGTATAAGATAAACATATTCATACACTGGGATAAATTAATCGCTAATATGTGGGTAAGATCACCCACACTAATTGTATCGTGCAATCCATGAAATTCTTTTTGGTTTCGGTTCGTTCGAACCCGTTGTAAAGATTGCAAATTTCAAACTTTGGGCAAATAGACTTCTCAATGCGATCGTCACATCATCAGATCTTTTCCATAAATGGCAGCTTCCTCATCTCCCCTCCTCTTGCTTTCCTCTCATTTATACTGTAAATTAACAGTCCGGTGAGCAATCTTATATGAAACATTGAGGGAATAACACACCTCGTCTTTTGCTACCCCTCTAACCCTTATTTAAAATTAGCGGCCGTTAAGACCTGCCATAACCCTTACCGCTTATAATTCCAGATGTGTTTTATCAGGTTGGTTTCCACATACTGAGCGATAAAAGAAAACTAACCGCAGCGTATGCTAAGCTCCTTTTGGAAGCGGATCTGTTTTCGAAATGAAAAAGGTATCAAAAGCACAACTCCATTTCAGCTTTCAACTTCAACTCCTCTTTCGGAAGTGATAATGCATCAAAACCAACTAGCCAGGGAAGGGTCTCAGGCGTAGGTCTGAGCGGGGGAAATGGATAGAACTGCGAGAATCTCCACCCTTCATTTAGTAGAAAAACATGTTTCCTTTTTGCTGAGTCCTTGAACCAAAAGAGCTACGGACCCTGGAAGGTGGGGTACAGTAACGCACCGTCAACGCGTGCCCATGTGGACACGTGCGCGCGTCGACGTATGGGAAGTGCCGGCGGTGCGGCGAGCGAATCGGTGGCTCAGCAGGGTGTGACGCTGCCTCACAGGTGCTAGGCCAGATGATCGATTCCCGTGCTGTGCACTATTTTTGCATTTTTCTATGTCTGCTGCCTCATTCAACAATTTGCTTCCTACACATCTTCTACACATTTATTTCACCCTAAATTGTCAAAAGGGTCAGGTTTGTGGTACACACTCAAGATAAGCCCTATAGACAAAGTTTGGACGAAAACGGTGACCATGATCTTACCATTAGTCACACATGCCTACTGTAACTTCCCGTACTCCAGCGTAATACCAAAAACGATTCGTGATCAGCACCCAAATAACCCCCTTGGAGAAGTTTGGGCGAAATCGGTGGTTATGACTTGACAGTCCAAGTCACCCGTACCTGCTGTGAGGTCACTGTTTAACATTCGCTGAAAAACACATTACCTTGCATAATAAAAAGAGTGAGAGATGTGAGTGAAGCAACGCTCAAAATGTAATCTTATTTGACAATTTATAGTGAAATAAATGTGTAGGAGATGTGTAGGAAGCAAATAGGTAAAGGAGGCAGCGGTCATGAAAAAATGCAAAATTAGTGCGCAGCACCGGAGTCGAGCATCTGGGCTAGCACCTGTGAAGCAGCGTGGCACACTGCTGAGCCACCGACTCGCTCGCCGCACACCCTTCCGCCACTTCCCATACGTCAGCGCGCACACGTATGCACGTGGGCACTCACTGACGATGCGTTAGTGTACCCCACCTTCGAGGACCCGTAGCTCTTCTGGTTCAGGAACTGAACGAAACATGTTTTTCTACTGCATGAAGGGTGGAAACTCTTGCAGTACTATCCATTTTCCCCGTTCAGACCTACGCCTGAGACCCTTCCCTGGTAAGTAAAAATTCATCAAAACCGGTCAAGTTCGACTCTTCAAAGCTTCTTTTGGGAGCGGATCCAAACGATCCCGCTTCTGTACATAAGCGAATCGGCGTCGGGATCTGGTCTCCTGGTCACGGGATGCCTTTGTCGCAGAATGTCCCAATTTGAATTCGTAAAGCATGATGACTCGATAGTCGCGTCGGTTCATGATTTTACGGGGAAAGTCGGCTAGCAAAAGAGCGAAATCTACATATCTTTTTGAAAGAGCAGCAAAAAACCTACCGAACGGTATATGTGGCTTTCCCTGAGATGAGATGCTTTGGGGTAAAAAACTTAGCTATACATACCTCGAAACGGAGATTAAATTTGCGACAGCCTAACATTATTCTCCCTCGCCAAAAAAAGCAGCTTTATAAAATTTCAACCAATGTGTCAACGTGTTGAGTAGTGAAATGAAATTTCAAAAATTATGCTAAATTTCCTTGAACAAAATTATTTATTTATTTATATAAGGCATGCATTGTACACCCAATGATACATTATACAATGCATACATATATCAGGAACGAAATAAAATTTAGAAAAACGCCGACATGATCAAGGCGGATCGAAGGTGTCATTTCTCCTGATGAACGTTTTAAATGCACCTTTCGACAAACTAAGAAGGTTGTCTTGGCTAGTAACAAACTATTCTAACTAGTCACAAACAATTCTTTTATTTAATCATTATTCTAACCCTTTTGGAGAGTCTCTAGTTTAATGTGAAAAAATCTCGTTTTGATTTAGAAAATCTTCAGTTGATTCCAATAGAGTTACACTTGTTGAGAAGAGTGTCCAATTTGTCGTGAAATATGTCCATTTTGATTTGAAACGTGTCCAGTTTAACATTGGTTTCCACATTCTGAGCGATAAAAGAACATCGCCCACAGCGATAAAAGAAAACCACCCCTGGAGACGAGCCGCCGATGTTGATAACGTGCCTGCGGAATCAGAAGATGTTTGGGCAGGTTGTGGGGCACTGTGGCGTTGATTCGTGCGAGGGAGGTCTCTTGCGTTGCGAGATTTTTGCACTTCAACGGAGTGGTTGAGATTTGAGGTGTTTGACGTTTGCATTATTCGCTGGCGTTTTCTGTGCATTTCCAGCTGTATGCGTTTCCGCGCTCGAGAGCGCAGAACCCAGCTGCGGACTCCCCTGGGCGACGAAAGCAGTTCCCACACGAGCAGCTTGGATGGCACCCACCCTGGAGCCCCTTCCTTAGCCTGGTTCTGCGCTCGAAGAATATACGGCTGCTGAGTTCCCGATGAGGGCGCGCACTTTTCTGATTGGTGCGTAAATTATTTGCTTCTGGGATGCTTGGAGCAGGAAAGATAGATTATTTTGTTAGATCGCAGATTTCGTAGCAATCGAACGTTCGAATTCGAATGTTTCGAGCATTCGAATTTGAGCATTCGAACACAAGCGTTTCGAGCACTCGAATTCGAATACATTCGAAAATCGCGTTTTTTCGAGCATTCGAATTCGAATACATTCGAAAATCGCGTTTTTTCGAACGTTCGAATACGAATATTCGAATTCGAATAGAATTATTCGAATTCGATTGCTCGAATATTCATTCGGGCGCAACTTTATTCTATACCCTGTAGATAATTTGTTGCTGAACGTTTATTTATTTTTCTGCGATTGTTATGTTATGTTATGTTTATTACGAATGCGAAAGGCAAACGTTAGAGAAAGGACGATCACAACATTTGCTCAAAGATACAACAACAAAAAAACAAGAATACGCACATCAGTAATCAAAAAGAAGTCATCTTGACGCAAGGCAATTAAGATGTTCAGACAAAATCGTATCTATACAAGATGGTTTTCACACGGCTCTTCATCTGTCCCGGTGTTAGCAAGGACTGAATGTTCTTAGCAACTTTCAAGTAGAGGCTACCCGCTCTGTAGGCAAATGACGTTGCTCGAGATCTAGTTTTAGGACGAGGCAGACATAATTTGGCAATACCGCCTCTGGTGTTGGAAGTTTTCATCTTAAAGAATTTGCAAGGTCCGGAATCAGTTGTAAAATGCAGAAGCTTGTGAATGAGGCAGACGTCAAGAACTTTGCGGCGAGATTCCAGAGACGGAAGTCCAAGGTATTTGTTTCTAATTGATGCTCTCGGTACTCGAGTATATAGAAAACTACCTGTTCGAAGAAGAAGCTTGCGGGTGAAGTTGTTTTGCACCTTTTCTATGGCAAAGATGTCCTTCCTTTTATATGGCGAGAAAACAGATACACTAGACTCAACAAGAGGGCGTATATAAGTTTTATATACCTTTAATAGAATTGATTTTTGCCTAGTTGCTAAAGCCCTAAAGATATTTGATGTCCGCAACAAAGCAGAGTTACACGTTGTTCGAATGTGTTTCCCGAAATCAAGATTCTTGTCATATAAAAAGCCCAAGTCTCTAACTGAGTCTACTGCCGATAAAGTGGATTCATTAATGGCATAATCATAAGGCTGTCCTAATATTCCAGAGTTTAGATGCAGAACAACAGTTTTTTGAGCGGAAAGAGGTAATTGCCACGCATTCGCCCAGTCCGCTAATGAATTTATTGCCTGTTGAAGCATGAACGCATCCGAAGGGCTAGTGATTGTCCTATAGATCTTTATGTCGTCTGCGTACATCTTCGTTGTGACATCACATTGCTCCATTATCTCTGGAACCTCAGCAGTAAACACGTTGAAAAGGAGAGGAGAAAGGACCCCTCCTTGTGGGACTCCGCTGATTGCACGTCTTACGGTTGAAAACGAGGAATCTACCTTAACCTGAAATGTCCTACCAGAAAGATACTGGGCTATCCATTTAATTAGTATCGGATGAAACTTGTACCTCTCCAGCTTAAAAATTAGCTTTTCATGAGACACTCTGTCAAACGCCTTTGCGAAGTCGAAGTAAACGACATCACAAGGACGTTTGCAGTCAATTGCCTCCGTCCAATCATTTAGACACTCTAGCAGGTTAGTTTGAATAGACCGCCCTGGCATAAACCCATGCTGTTGCCGAGAGACAATATTATTAGCGCAAATGTGGCTCATCATATGATCTTTAAGTACCTTCTCAAAAACTCTGCAAAAAACGGAGGTAATGCTAACCGGCCGATAATTTTCGGGGTTGACTGCTGGTTCCTTTTTAAGTATTGGTGTGATGAAGCAATGCTTCCAACGCTGCGGAACTTCGCCGTGCATTAAGGACTGATTGAATAGGTAAGCCAGTGGACCGCATATAACAGACGAAATTTTTTTAACAAAGTGTAAAGGTATAAGATCAGGTGTAACCGAAGATGAACTAGGCCACTTATTAATTAAGGCACAGAGATGATCGGCTGCAAACCACGGAAAGTCTTTCATATTCTGAGCTGGAATTCTGCCAGAGAAAACGGGGATCGCACTGTCATCCCTTTGGAATATTTTTTCGAATTGGTCCGCTAACATATTGGCCTTCTCTGCAACCGAGTTTGCAACGACACCACCTGCTGTGAGAGAGGACACAAATTTATTTTCTCGAATTTTGCCATTAACGAATGCATAGAAATTACGAATATTTCCAGATTCGATTGCTTTTTTTCTCTAAAAAATTATTGTATTTTTTGAGATGGGTGATGAATTTTTTATTGAACATATTGAAAGAGTCCCAATTGCCAGTACGCCTAGCCTCTAGAAATAAACATTCACGATGAGACACCATATTCTGCAAATGCTTAGGAAGTGCGATAGTTTTTAGCGAAGAAACAAGTTTGAAAGGAACATAAAATTCTATGGACGCTCTGAGTACAAAAAGGAAAAGCTCATACTTCTCATTAACACTGTTTCTAGTTTCAAAAAGTTCCCTCCACCTAACCTGAGCCAACGTTGAGCACACAACTTCGTAGTTGCATTGAGAGTATAGCCTCCGGTAGACTGGGGTAGATTCCATAGCATCACATCTTATGTCAAACTTAATGCTATTATGATCACTCGCACCTATAGGGGAGCACACACTCAAGTTCTCAATGATGGTTTTAGAGCTGGAAAATACAAAGTCTAGTATGTTACAACCCCTAGTGGGTTGTGTAACATATTGTGTAAGGTCATGATGCAAGGCCGACGTAAGTTCATGCAAGGCCGACGCACCGGCAGATTTAGAATTATTGGTGGGGTAACATTCAGGAATATTGAAATCACCTACAATGATAACATGTTTTTCATTGGCTGATAAGTCACTCATTACCTTGAAAAGTTGATCCGTCTTAGCTGCTGTACAGGAAGGAGTTCTATAAACGATTAGCATCCTAAAACTTGAACTAGCGTAGGAAACATCGCCGCAAAGTATTTCATACGCATCTTCTACAGATTCTCTAAAAACATGAGAAAAAGAAAGATTTCGTCTTGTTAGCAAAATCACACCTCCGCCCATTTTTTTAGGCCGATCACACCTATATATGTTGTAGTCCATAGTTAAGCTGCTTAGCACAGATGGAGTGCTATGACTTGGTTTGAGCCAAGTTTCCGTAAAAGCATAGATATCACATCTATTAGCTAAAACCAGATTGATGAAATCCGCATTTTTTACAACTGATCGAACGTTAGCGTATAGAGTCCTCAAAACACAACTATAAGACCGAGGAGACACATTCAGTTTCCCGAATTACCGGAACAGGAATTGGAACGAGCCGAGAATGAGGTAGGCGGTCGAGTGCACGGCTCAACCTGACCAGTGTCAGGTGGCAATGCACTAGACCGGCTAACATTGCCAGCATTGCGCTCTTCTCGCCTACGCTTCCTTTGCTCTGGAGTCAGTGACTTCCTAAGGAAAACACTCCCTCCAGGAAAGAAGCGCAACCGAGGAGCTCGTATTACTGCGAGACGTTGGAATACACGAGCAGGTAAAACAACTTTGAGAAGTCGGTTGTGGCCTTGGTCAGGGCGGCCGAGACGATACACGGATACCGGGTTGCACTCAACACCAAGGAAGTCAAGCACATTACACGAACTCTGGAAATCATAAGATACCCTTTCTCTCGTATTAGACGACTTCAACTCGGGCACTCCTCCAATTATTACGGAACGGAGCCTTTCGACTTCCTCATACGACAACGGAGATTTTTCTGGAACCTCCGCCGCCGCCGCTCAGTAACAGTCTGTTCGACACAATTCGCCGTGCTCTTACTACTGAGCGCGGAAACCTCAAGCTTCAGCCGGTCATTTTCAGAGCGAAGCGAACTTATCTCACGAGCCATCGCGTCGATGATCTTCCTCACCACAACAGGAACGCGCACGGACTTCGAAAGTTCAGCGAGCTGGTCTTGAAGCTCCTTTGATAGTGAGGCTGATGCAGATGTAGCTGCCATGGCACCGATCTCCACAAGTCCGCAGGTAGAGCAAAGGAAAATCGAACGTCAACGAACGCAATAGAGGACCAGAACGTCGAAGATATACCTGGACGGGTGGCAATTGAAATATAATCTCTTCGCACTCACTTGCCACAATGAGTAACTCAACGACAGGCGCAGAAGTTGCTCAAGCCAGTAGGCGAGTCAGTACGAAACGGGATTACCACAGAGTGTCGACAAATGCAACCGCTCAGCGCCAGCGACCGACGTAGAATGTGTTGATGTTGATTTGTTCATTTTACATTGTAGTGTTACACTCCATTCCTTGAGCGTTAGCTGTTGACCTCTTGAAGTTGAAACGTATAAGGTTTTCCTTATTTTTTTTCAGTTGAAATAATTGTTTGCAGCTAATTGTACTTTGTAACGAAATTTAACGATTCACCGGAAATTTAACGAAAATTTTCCGTTAAAAAATTTCGTATAAAAAATTTAAGGTCCAGAATTTCGTGTGCGCCCCTGATGCCAACCAGTGATTAACCGTCATTCGTTGTCCGGTTTGGGGGGTTTTTGACCTATCCGTTTGTTGCTCGTTATCCGGCGACTTTGGGCCGGATAACGAACAACAAATGGTCAGACACCTCACTATTGGACTAGAAATGCTCTGTGTAGGAGATCATATTCACAGGGAAGAGTGATTGAAATCCAGGTGGGAGAGGCTTTCCTAATGCGGGCACAGGTCGCGTATTGGAAGGATGGCTGACTTCCATCTCTCCGGGCTGGCAAAGCTTGTGCAATGTATTTATGAGACCTTTTAAACGATGACCTGCTCATCGGCTTGCCACCGCACGGCATGTCATACACTTTACTTCGCTGCAGAAGTGACCTTTCAGTCATAGGTCAGTGTGAAGCGCAAAATAAATACCGCAGTATATTAAGCAATGCGAGTAAAAGGGAATACAATACCGCTCGCGCCGCACGGTCAAAACTGGGCGAAAAAACGCCAACATAGCGTCGCAAAAGCGTCGCACGCTCATAACTCCTTCAGTTTTAGGTTTCTTGAATAAAGAATCAGAATCGAACCTTTCAATCAAGGGGGGGGGGGACAGATGGAGACTGAGCGTTTGGGAGTTTTATCAGAAATTTCTTGCCGCCCTAGTCAGGAGTTGCTCTAAGACTGTCCAGCGAGTCTTTGGAATGCGCCATGAACATGCATAGACAATCGAACCTTTCAATCGAGGAGGGGGGACAGCTTGTAGACTGAGCGTTTGGAGAATGTTATCAGAAATTTCCCGCCATCCCACTCAGGATTAGCTCCAATCTGTCCCAGCGAAACTATGGTGTGCGCCGTGAACAATAAATACGGATTCGAACCTTTCAATCGAAGGGGGGCGACCGCTCGCAAATTGCACGAATGGGCGTGTTCGGAGCGCAATAGCTCTGTCAAGTTGTAACCTTTCATGATGTAGCTTGTAGTTTTTGTAGGCAGTCGAACGTTCTGTGCGTACGCCAAAGTAGAATGGTTTAGCTTAGGAAGGGGCAATGTTATAGGGGTGCGAAAATGCAGGTGAGGATTGTGTGAAGCATTTTTGTCCGAATTCCGTGGACCACTGCGAGAAGATGCGGCGAGCTGACGGCTTTAAAATACGTACGTGAACAGAGTGCCTAAGGTACTTCACGACGATATGCTCATAGCTCCTCAGTTGCCTAAACTGCCTTAGCCTCGGCTGGCGTTTTAGAGCGGCAAAAGCTAGCGCTTAGAGTTTCTTGCGCTCCTACTCGCCCAGATTTGAGTCTTCGACACTCGGAATGGCACAGTTCCGTTCAGCATGAAAAGCGCTATCGAACGGTATCAATCCCGACCGATTTTGGAATCATCAATTTTTGACTGTTCAGCATAGAGGGACGAGGCCGCCGCGGAAGGACGATGGCGTCATCGAAAAAACGATGTCTTCGAGTTGGGCCAAGCTTGATACTATTCGATAGAGCTTTTCATGCTGAATTGAATGGTTTCATTTGGAGTGGGAAAAACTGTAATCTGGGCGAGAAACCGCGCGGAGAGCGTCTGCCGTTGTTGCGCTAAATTGCACGCGCGGGCGTGTTCGGAACACAATAACTCTGTCGAGTTCGAATCGTTTCGGCTGCAACTTGTGTTTATTGTAGGCAGTAGAACGATATATATATATATATATATATATATATATAAGTATACTGAAGTGGAATGGCTTAGCTTATGTGGGGGCAATGTTACAGCGGTGCAAAAATGCAGGTGAGGCTTGCGTGATGCATTTTTTTCCGAATTCGGTTAACCACTGCGAGAAGACGCGGCGAGCTAAAGCCTCAAAATGCGTCCGCGAACAGAGCGCTTTTAAG
>CANDYH010000928.1:0-22930 GCA_947396885.1 Heligmosomoides polygyrus polygyrus | reverse complement strand
ATGGTTTCACATGAGTGATATAGCAGACATTCTGAACAAGTGGCCAAAGTCCTCATCGACATCTCCTGACTTCATACCTTTGGTTTTCCTTAAAAACACAAGTGACTGCCTTGATAGAAACAATTCAAATCAGTTTCTTTAAGCCTCAATTGGCTTGTACCGAGGTTGTAAGCTGTCATAACGATGTCTTGTTGCGATCAAAACTTGGTGCTGATCGGTCCCACGAGGTGTGGATGTTGCGTTCGATCAAACGGCGCCGGTGGTGTATGGCGTAGAGCATTCCCGCCCGGTCAGAGGGAGGTGCGGGTTCGAGTCCCGCCTGGCGCTAGAAGTTTTGATGGCAACAAGACATCGTTGTGACAGCTTACAAGTGACTGCATTATGTCACCACTGCAACATATCTTCAATCTAAGTTTTATGAATTCCGAGTGCCTGCCCGCAGAAAACACGCACTTATAACTCCTGTTCTGAAGAAATCTCCGCCTTCTGACCCAAAAAACGTATAGGCTCTTAAACATTAGGTCGGTTTTAGCTTGAATTTTCGAAAAAATTGTCAAAAAGAATTTCACGGAAGAACTTAAGGAGTAACGTATTATAACTGAGAACAAGTTCGGCTTTTTAGAAAGGCAATCGAATGACACAAATTTATTTAGATAATGCGCATAAAACTGGCAAAATTACAGTATACAAAATTAACAATATTTTATTAATAGTGATGTTCTTCTTCTCCCCTCAAACTTGGGTAACAATAAAAATTTAACAACGATGTTCTTCTTCAGCGACAAAACTTAACTGTCACCTGTATCACCTGTCGTCCCGTTGATCATCGAATTGCTCGAGCGGGTGCCAGCAGCGTCTCCATTCGTCCCTGTCGCGTGCCAGAGTGGTCCAATGGATCCTCCGCGCTCGAGGGACACGAAGAGCGTCATATCGGTCGTTCAGGGCTTTCACGAAGAAGTCCGACCAACGCGTTGGTGGGACTCCTGGTGTTCTCTTGACATCCCGCGGAATCCAGTCGGTGACGGCACTCGCCCAGCGGGTGTCTGCGAAGCGCATTACGTGGCCGGCCCACCTAATTTTCGACAACTTGGCCAATGCGACAACGTCTCTGATCTTCGAGCGTCGGCGAAGCTCGGAACTCCGGAGGCCTTCTCTCACTTGCGTGAGTCGTTTCACTCCGAGCATCGTCCTCTCAATTCCACGCTGCGCGACGCTGATCGCGTGTTCATCCTGCTTTCGTATAGCCCAGGTCTTTGAGGCGTATGTTAGGGCAGGAAGGACAGTGGAGTCGAATAGGTAGGCACGGAGTCGGACGTTCTTCGTCTTCTTCGCGACTTCTTCGACGCTCTTGAAAGCTCCCCAAGCCGCTCTTTTCCTCCTGCTCAGCTCTGGTGCTAGGTCGTTGGCCATGTTGACTTCGCGACCCAGATACACATAGCTGATGTTCGTTCCGTTGAGCGAGAATGGGGCATCAGAAACCCATCCGTTCCTCATGAACATCGTCTTCGTAAGATTCAGCTGCAGTCCAAGGTTCCCACATACACGATCGAAGTCGGCCAGCATTCGCTCCGCCTGGCTGAAGCTCGGCGTTATGAGCACGATGTCGTCAGCGAAGCGAAGATGATGTAGTTGCCGGCCGTCGACCTTCACTCCCATGTCTTCCCATTCTAGTTCGCGCATGACGTTTTCGAGAGTGGCGCTGAAGGGCTTCGGGGATATGGTATCCCCTTGCCGAACCCCTCTCTTCACGTCGATGACGACGTCGTTGTAGAATGGTGAGATCTTGGTCGTGAATCCATTGTACAGCTCTCGAAGGACTCTGATGTACTGAGTAGGAACGCCCTGAGTGAGCAGGGCTTCGATGACCGCTTCAGTTTCGACAGAGTCGAATGCCTTCTTCAGGTCGATGAACGTAAGGCACAGCGGCAGCTTGTACTCTCGCGACACTTCGATGAGCTTCGTAATGGTGTGTATGTGGTCGATCGTGCTGAATCCTCTTCGAAATCCTGCTTGCTCGCATGGCTATCCTTCGTCCAGCGTTCTGCTGATCCTATTCAGGATCACTCGAGTGAACAGCTTGTAGACTGCGGACAGCAGGCAGATCGGGCGATAGTTGCCAATGTCGTGCACGTCTCCCTTCTTGTACAGCAAGACGGTTCTGCTGGTCTTCCACTGAGATGGAACCTTGCACTCCGACAGGTAGCGCGTGAAGAGTCGCGCCAGGGTGTTGATGAGCGTAGGCGGGAGGTTCTTCAGGTGTTCGGGTCTGATCCTGTCGGGACCGGGTGCTGTACGTTTCTTCACCGACGAGATGGCGTGTCGGATCTCGAAAGGGAGAACAGAGGGGACGACGTATCCATCCTGCGGAAGATGGCATGGGGGCAGGTGGACGTGGCTATCGAAGAGATCGGAGTAGAAGTCGTGGATGACCCTCTCCATGGTCCTTCTGGAAGAGGTGACGGTTCCGTCGGGACGTCGGAGAGCTGTCATCTTGGTCTTGAAGTTGGCAAAGTTCCGGCGGGCATTGCGGATGCTCAACCCTGCCTCTGCAGCTTCAGCCAACACTTCCGCCCTTCTCTCCTTAAGATCCTCCTTTATCGCCTCTCTGCATAGCTTCGCAAGCTCGGACGTCAGTTGGTAGTTGCCTGACGCTCGTGCTGCTCCCCGCTGGCGTATCAGCCCGAGAGTTTCCGGAGACAGACGTCTCTTGGTGGTCTTCAAGCTCTCGGCTCCCTTAGCACTATCGTGGAGATGGTGCACGAAGCGGTCGTATTCCTCGTCGACGTTGTCCATGACGGCATCTTCCCAAAGACCGGCAAGAGAGGTGTAGAGGTCCCAGTTGATGGTCGTTCTGGGACTCCTCTTCTTGAACTTCGCGGCCTTCTCTCCTTGACGCGAAAAGCGGAACCTTGCGCGAAGGAGGCGGTGGTCCGATCCCGTGTAGAACTTGGGGACAACGGAGACGTCGGTCAGGCAATATTTGCGGTTGAAGATGATGTGGTCGATCTCGTTGTGGAACTGGCCACCGGGAGATTCCCAGGTCCATCGTAGGGAGGGAGGCTTCTGGAACTGCGAGTTTCCATGGATGGTCTTGGTCGACATGATAAACTCAGACAGCCTTTCACCTTGCTCGTTCCACTCCAAACCGTGGGTTCCGATGTGAAGTTCTTCCGGCGACCTTCGCGGTCCGATTTTGGCGTTGAAGTCGCCGATGATCACCTTGTAGAAGGTGTGATCTTCCTTATAGAACTTCTCCAGCTCCACGTAGAAGGCTTCGACCTCTTTGCCGTCGTAGTCGGATGTTGGGGCATACGCGACGAATACAGTCAAAGCTGGCACGGAACCACATCGCTTCAGTCGCAGACGTCCGATTCGGCTTGTCAGAGACTCGTACGAATCGATGTTCATGGCCAAGTGCGTGTTGACGAGGACACCAACGCCGCCTACTCCCCTGCTGTCGCATGTTCCGAGGAACAGTTCTTCTCCGGAGTCGTAGGCGGCGTGCAGGGGGTGGTGTCTTCTCGTCTCGGTCAGTCCGATGACGTCGTACTTGATCTTCCTGGCTTGCATCATCAGGTCCTCGACGGATGCTTCCGATGCAAGCGTGCGGGCGTTGTAAGTACAGATCGTCATCCTAGTCCTTCTCAATTTGCGCAGCCTGGTTAGGCCCTGAGATTTTAGCAGCCTCTCCGTACTCGTCCTTCCCATCGCTGCAGAAATGGGGGCTCTTTCGGGGTCAGGGGAATGAGGCCCTTTAGTGCTGCTGTGTTTGACTGGAATGCAACACGGGTAGCTAGTCAGGCTCTGTCGTGCGGGCGGGGTACTCCGGGCAGCCAGCCAGACTGCCCGAAGGGACGGGGCGAGACTTAAGGCGGCCTCGAATCGCCTTACATGTACTCCCAGTCTACCGAGTGCAAGCTTTTGGTCGAGCCGACACAGTTACAATCCGCACAGTCACGAACACATCCACGCACACTGTGCACGAACATGCCGCTCCCACGCACAAGGAACGCGTCGACCCGACACAGCAGGAGCAAGGAGTCCATCCCCTGCATCCCACCTGCGTCTCTGGGCAGTACACGGTCGCATTTGGTTCGCGTTTAATTCCCCTATCCACCACCCGGGGACGCGCCACGTGGCCCTGCGACAAGCGGCCCGAGATCCTTCTTAACAAGAGAGCCCGAAGGCTCTCTATCGAGGGAGATCCGTGGAAAACTTAACTAGTAACAGTAAATCAACAGTGACATTTTTCGTCTGCGAAAAGCATGACTAGCAGAAAACATAACAAATGAACAAATGACACACAAGCGTGCAGGCAAATTCCTTCATAATGCAAAAAACCACACACAGAGTACGAGGAGAATACGCAGTTTGTATTAACATGCGACATCGAAAATACTAAAATATTAACCTCGAAAATGGTAAAAATGTCAGTAGGTTGGGCAGGTGGGCAATTTGAATGAATCGGCGCAAAGAGCCGACAGGGGGATGGGCTTCGACCGCCTTAAGCGTAGCAGTCAGATATCGTAACGTGGAAATTCCCACATTGTACACAATCTGACGAGTACGTACGTGTAAAGCAAGTTGCAAAGCAAGTTGCAGTTGCGGGCATAGGTCAAACGCTACGTCTCGCGCGGACTAAGCTATTAAAAACTTGTACTACATGTGGGAGACGCCACGACACGTCGTAGTTTTTTGAGTACTGATTCGTTTTTGTACTTTTTTGAGTCGTTCCTTGTCCGCTCATTGCGTCAATCAACCAAAAATTTGCCGTGTAAAAGCTATTCGAAACACAGCGTTGTTTTTTGTCATTAGTTTTCTGGCTTTAAGAACATTACTATTAATAAAATATTATTAATTTTGTATACTGTAATTTTGCCAGTTTTATGCGCATTATCTGAAATAAACTTGTGTTATTCGATTGCCTTTCTCACAGAAGTGTTTGAACATGGGTAGGAAGGTAGATAGTTAAATAAGGAGATGTAGGTAGGTAGATAGAGGTAGGAGTAGTGTTAGGAGTACACAAATCGACCATATTTAGGTATAATTAGTCGCAGGTAGCAGCAGGATAGGTGCAAGGGGTAAAGTAGACATCAGAGGCTGTATTCATCAACAATTAAACCCGAGGGTATGCGGGATTTAGGAAGTAGACATAAGATAAGGAATAGAGGTGAATGCGTCATCGTGGGTATCCATATCCCTTATATCCGCGCGGTATTCGTTGAGAAGTTCGACTGCAGGAGGGAGCATTTAGGAGCTACAGGAGCATTTTGGAGGCGTTCTGAGCAGTAGGAGCATTTTGAGAGCGGCACGAACCCTTTATGGGCAGTAAGCGCATAGGAGCACTGGAAAGGTTACAGGATTATTTTAAGGTTAGTAGGAGCATTTTAGCATGAAGGTGGGCGGCACGTGAAAGGCAATATATGCTGCGAATGAGATTAATTTGAGCAGCAGTGTGTGCTGCGAAATAAGCAATATGAGAGGACGTGCTATACTGCGGTGCCGGAGCATGCTGCACGTGAGGAGCAGCACTTTCTGCGTTCATGAAAAAGGGAAAATATTGGCCGGACGAGTTTTGCAGGAGGTGCTGCCCGAGGAATTCTACCCCCACCCCTTTAGCAACTCTAGCATATCGTGACGCGAGAACGCCCCCGACACAACCCTTTTGCGACACACACTGTGTAGCCCGACCCCAATAATATCTTCAGCTACTAACCCGAGCGTTGCAGCCGTGTCTGAGTTCTCCTTTATCTTTGCAAGCGATCATTACGTCATCAGCATAAAGTAACGTCCAGGTTACGTGCTTTGAAGGTATCGTGTAATGACATCCATCAAAACAACGAAGAGTGGGGAGATCGCAGAACCTTGGTGTACCCTGATAGGGATGGGGAGCTCCATCGAATTACCTGCTGCAGCTTGAACTCGACTATTTAGGAAGAGTAAAGTATTTGCACCCCCTCTTTGAGCTTCCGTAATATTTATTTATTTGTTTGCTTGTTTATTGACGTAACATAAACAGCCGTAATAACCGAAAAAAACGACATATGATAGACGAGCATTGGACAAAACAGTAACACTAAGAAGAACCAATATGAGGAGGCGTAGAGAGGAAAAGAGATTTTAGCTAGCCTTTTGAAATAAAATAAGCAACTGCAACTGATTGACACACAAATCTGAACAGAGTAGCATCCATCAAATTTAACCAAACATTTTACGAATGATAAGATTTTGGAAAGCTTGAACAAATAGGGGTAGGATATCTTCCTCTTCACTAATCGTAAGTAATTTGTTGAACTCCCGTAGGTTTCTATACGTAAAGAAATTTGACCTAATCTGGGATTTTGCCACAGGAATGTAACCTCTGAGCCTTCCGTTTCTTAACGTCGTCAGTGGTTATTGTGTCAAATGAAATGGTATATGTCGCGGAGATGAGCAGCGGGGGTGCGGCGAACGCGCCGTTGCTTCTACCGTAATCGCGGCAGCCAATCACGACATCGATCGAATGCGCCTTCTCTGCGCGGCGCACTGCCTACGAGGTCTGTAGTGATCATGTGCACATGCAAGCTTCCTGAACTATCGATAAGCCCGAAAGGTAGGGGGGTCAAAGGTCAACGTGACGCAATAGATGCAAATGGGCAGACAATGACGAAGAAGTGAGAGAGTTGGCGTAGAAAGAGAGAGCAGAAAGTAGATAATCAATTAATCCCACGCCATTTGCTACTTTTTTCTGATGTGTTCTGCTTCTGCTTCTGCTACACTGCTTCTCGTTCAAAATGGATGTGTTCTCGCTCCCTGTCACCGAAGAAGATGCGATTAAATTCCTGCAGGAGAAGGGGTGTTGCCAAAGGAGCGCAAGTCTCCCAACTCTCCGGATCACAACATGAACTTGGTGTAAATGGAAAAGCGAGAATTTCTTTGGAGATGCAGCAAGCGCTCTTGCGGCAGAAACGTTTGTCGATTGGAAGCGGAAGGTGGTTTTCCAACTCGACTATTCCGCTAGTGCAAGCGCTGCGATTCTTCTACTGCTGACGCTGAATTTGACATCTGTGACCTGGTGCAAAAACCAGCTGGGAATGCACTGTGCACCACGTCAATTGTGTGGAACAGCAGTGTAAGAGAGGCAATTGCACAGGAACTAATCCGACGTCCGTCTCGAAAGATTGTAGGGCATGATCGAATTGTGGAGGTCGGTGAAACACTCTTCTCTAAGAGGAAGAACAACGCCGGTAGAGTGCTGCCTCCACAGTGGATTGTCGGTGGAGTTTGTCGTGAAACAAAGCAGTGTTTCTTAAAGGCTGTTCCGGACCGAAGCGCTACCACTCTTCTGGCAGTCATTAGAGAGAACATTGCCGAAGGATCGACCATATATTCGGATTGTTGGAAAGGATACAAAACGTCAGAATTGGAGGCAGCCGGATTCCAGCACTTAACAGTTAATCATCGCTACCACTTTGTCGATCCACTCACGGGACACACGCACAGCGCACACTCAAACTATAAAGAGAATTTAGGGCTCCCTTAAATGGCGAAACAGACAACGCAGAGGAACATTGCGGCACTTAATAGACTCTTATCTAAAGGAATTCATATGGCGACAACAGGTACGATAGTCTATGACTGCGTAATGAGTACCGAAAGTTCAGAACATTCTTCATAGATTGGCAACAACGACCCATTCGATGCCCTCCTACAGGCTATCAAAAATTACACCAACGAGGAGGTAAGATGCTACTATATAATTATACAGAGCATAAGATAAAGGAGTTTTGCAGAGCGCCGACCGAGCCTTAGACGGAGACGCAGATGTCAAACTCAGTGTCCAGCAGTAGAGGAATCCCAGCGCATTCACTAGCAGAACAGTCGACTTCGAAAACCACGTTCCGGACGGAGACATCGCAAGACTCTGCTAAAAGCTTTGGATGTCACTAGCATACGGAGTGATAACTAAGCTATTAACTTATTGCTACTTGTTTCGTGTTATTGCTAATGATCACTGCTCTACTAACGTTGTGTTTTCAACTTACTTAGTGATGTTATTGTAACATGTTCGTTTTGACCTTTCCATTAAATTTTCAAAAATCAGCCAACCAGCCATTTCACGCCATGGTAACTACTCTCCACGTGAACACCAACTCCCTGAGCACGGCTTTGGCAAGGGAGGGAACTCCGGGTCGTAGGCCATTTCAAGACGTGTAGCTTAGGTGGTCCCCGTGGCGGAGCTTGCTGAGCTTCCCAAGTGAACGCAGACGTGACCTTCGGGCACGGTTTTGGCAAGAAAGGGAGCTCTGGGTTGTAGGCCATTTCAACACGTGTAGCTTGTGTGGACCGCGTGGCCGAGTTCCTCCGCATGCCTCTTCTCAACCCCCTCCCCAACCTAACAGCTGAGCGTCCGCGTTGATCGGTACCTCAGGGACTCTACTTGTGCGGCTGAGCCGTGCCTCTGCCACAGAGAGGGGGCGTGTTCGCTCTGGGCCCGATTGGCTGGAGTGATTACGGTACTATGCGTGAGTACGGTCGGTGCTCTACCGTTACCGCACCCCCGCTCAGCTGCTCACCTACGCGACTTGTACCAATGAAATTCTTTTTGTCAGAATCTTAAACATCATAATCATTTAAGGAGAAAGCAAAACAAAAAGAAAGCAAAAGAATGGGTGAACCGGATATTATCCGTTTCGACCCTCACCCTTAGACGGACAATAACAAAAATGAACAATATAAAGTCAGTCCCGGATCTCCTCAATAAGACTGACTTTATAAGAATGTGTAAAGGAACTAACCTGTACCTGGGGTATGTTCCACAAATAAACATTCGACTCCATGCACTACCACAGTTAACAACCAATAACATCAAAAACTCCATCGAATATCAGAAATTCCTGCAAACACCCAGCAAACTGTGCGCCGCTATCACACTAACAACGATCCCCGCGGCCAAACATCGTACGTAAAGAAAACGGAAACAACTGCGTGAACGGAACTACGAGGCAAACAACGAAAAAAGCGAAGAGGCAAATCCAAAGCACTAACTAGAGTGTTGGCCCTAAATATTCCCATCGTACGTTCCAGAGACTTACCCATTCCTTTCGAATCAATTGAACTAGGCGAGGGAGCGGGCTGCGAGACGAACACACGAACAATACGCCCCACGCGGCATACCGTCTCTTTGGCGCCTAGTTGCCACAGGTCTCCGGGCATCTCGCGACGCAGTCTCGGCGCATGAGCCCTGTTTTGCTTCGCGTCTGGTGACTCGCCACACCCTGCAGTACCTTCCCTAGCTCAATCTGTGCTCTCCTCCGCCACAGCGGAGGAGAGCACAGAAAAGCCTAGACTTTTCCGTCTAGAGTCTAACCTTCCACTCGGAACCGCGCTCGCGGGGGCGAGTGGCCTCGCAACCGTTGCCACATGGCTCGAATGGCGTAGTGCATTGTGCCTTGCAGTTCGGGACTAAAAAACAGTCGTTAGAAGCCACACAAACTATCACTCTAGTTGTGCACTCTGAAAGAGGCGCAAACACATCATCTTCGCACAACCGAGCGCGTTCATCAAAAACAGGCGAGTGCGACGGGTAAAACTACCAAATCCAACGCTAGCTAACAGCCAAGCAAATGGAATGGAGTGTCGTGTATGGAATACACACCGTGTAACAGTCAGAAAACTAGCTTAGCTTAGTCAAATGAGTATAAGAGAGACGCAATTTGAGGAACTTGTAGCTAGGCTACATATTACTTATAGTCGAGTTGTGAAACGGTCAGTTTTTTGTGAATGTATGCTTGTTATATTTTACCTAATTTGAATTCACCTTTATGTAAATTAAGGTTAAATTTATATAGATTTGTTTCTATTAATGCATTTAGATAGAGAGCAGTCAAAATCTTTGGGGTGTATACATTGTCTTATAATATTGTGTAAAGCGTCTTTAACTTAGTTGTAAAGTCTTGTAACAGACTGCTGGTACAAGCTATTCTTAACATTTCTGTATAAATTGTTGCTTGTTTTGTTCTATCACTAATACATGAACTTTCCTACAGATCTACTTTCCTACATCTGTTCCGAAAGGGTTGAAGTTCAAGGTCCCTGGCCCTACTAATGCCATTAGGAACGGCGTTATAATCTTTCAAAACATCTCATATATAGCTTCCGAGTAAAATTATTTTAGACACCTTCTAGCAGCTCTATTTCTTTTTTTTTTAATAGACTACATGCTGCTATTCCAAACTCCACTATCGGCCGAACGTAGTATTTGTAAGCTTGTAAAAGTAATTTGGGGTCATCCGTACGCAGAATCATAAGCAACAAATAAATCTTATGATTTGCTTGCTTCATGAGTGCGCTGTAGTGGCTTTGGAATCGAGGTTATGCGATATCAAAAAGTATATATCACAAGTCGCGAACGTTTTTCACAGGTAGTTGAACAGATTCCTGTAGGTTGAATAATATTGTGTTATCTTTGCCTCGGGGTGCAACTATGAGATATTTGGTCTTTTCCGCAGAAAGCGGTAGATCCCAGTCCTTGGTCCATTGATCCAGACAGAACTCTACTTTGTGGAACGCCACTGAAGTTGAAAAGATTGATGAGAATTCGTCTTTCACCCTGACGTGGAACGCTCTGCTCGACAGAAATTCTTTTACGCATCTGACAATCATTGGATGTACTCCTATCATATTCATCATTAAAAGTAGTTTAGATACAGGAACCTTATTGAATGCTTTCATAAAGTCAAAATAAACTATATCAGTTCGTACTTTATCTTCAAGGGCACAGGTTTAATCATATAAAGCGGTAAGCATCGCAGTTTCAACAGACCTACCCTCTAAAAAGCCGAACTTATTCTCATATATAATACGTTGCTCCTTAAGTTGTCCCGTAGTGCACTCCTTCCTTCTTGTTGCTGGGTACGACATATTTAAATCAGTGTTGAGGTTAGAGTTTATGCGATACATATCGTTTTTGGTTTTGATTGTGCGTTAAACATAAATTTTCGGTCTAGGGTTAGGAATCTCTCCAAGTCGCAGTCCGTTTTTCTTTATTATTATCCTTTGTCGCTTCGTAATAGTTGTATTCGGAACCATGCCGAACGACGAAAAGGTGGGATATTGTCTAGAGAGCGGATGTGCATACAAGCCGATAATTGGAGTATCCAGGTTATTCCTATTTCGTTTTGGCTGCAAACGGTGGACGGTGATGCTGCAATTTTTGGTAAACTTTACCAGAAAAAGAAATTGAGCACTAGTCGGCTTGATAATATTCTCATGGTGAGTGTCTAGATTAGCTTAATTCTCAAAGCCAGAAATCCAGAATTTAGGCACGATACTGTACAAAGCAGAGATCCTGTTCATTGTTTCTCTACTGCGCTTTCAAATAAGAACGTGCTGTCTGAATGATTAGTCACTTATGTCCTTTTTCTTTCTTTTTCTTTTGCTTTTTCATGATGTTCAATTTTACATAGATAGTAGCATCAATGTTAGTGGTGTTTCTTAGATGAGTGAACCATATCATGCTTTTGCGCTCTCATAATGAGTATGTCTCTGCGGACGACGCGAGCTGAATCCTTGATTGACTGGGTCGTTTTGTTGGTTCGAACTTCTCCATTGCTCCGTTGATTTCGCGGTTTACATTTTAAGTCTCAGCTGTTGTTAGTTTTGGATATTCTTCAATCTTTAGATTTCTTTGTACTCAGATAAATATGGTACTGTCTTCTGGAATTAAGGGAATGGATTACTTTACATTCTTTCCAGGCGTTTATCCAATACTCGCCTTCTGCCTGAAACATTTGTTGTTCGGTGTAGTGAGCGTTTGCTGCGGATTCCGACAACTGTCAAGGGCTCCATGCTGCATCTATTGTCGTGTATGTTTGTGTGTGATAATATAAGCAATTGCTGGAAGTAGTAGCATGGTTCTGTTTTCCTTTTTTTTGTTTTTTTTTTGCGGGAAAGGAATCCAGAACGTGCGGAATCGTTCAAGAAACTGGTATCGTTACAAAAAATCTATTTGTTTGCCATTTTTATGTATCTATCTGTATTGTTCGATTCAGTCCAGGATCTTTCTGTATTGTTTGATTCAGTCCAAGATCGTGTGCGCCTTGCCTTTGGATTCTCTTCTTAGTTACTGTTTGGACTAGGGAGAGGACTGCGTCGCCAGTTAAGGTGTTCAGAGTAGGTGTGTTTTGCAACCCAGATGGTGATTTCTCATTCTTTTGCTCTTTCGTGCTCCGGTTTGAGCATAGATGTTTTGAAGCCATGTTTTTGCATTGATTTTAAAAAATGTTAGACTTCTTGTATTATGGCGTTTCCGAAAGCAAATGAAAGCGCTTTTTTCGGAGTTCCTTCTTGGTTCAGCAGCTGCGCAGCCGCAACTCAACGAGTATCATTGTTGCAGAACTGCACGACTTTCCGTTTCTCACACCTACTACTCAGACATGGGCAAGGTCTATGAAGGAAGTTGCCCAGCAGGTCAAGGCTTCTTGCCGATCAGGGATTTCGACTAACGACAATATTTATGCGTCCCAACGAGCAGCGTCAAGGATAGGAAAGCTGCATACTTCAACTGCAACCTACCAAGGTATTCTGTTCATACTTAACGTCTTAGACTTAGGTTGTAAAGGTTTCCAAATTGAGAGCAAGAAAAATGGTCGAGAACTACTTTGGGATGCTGGCTAGCAGACTCCGACTCCTGCTGAGACCAATATACGCGACACCGGAAAATGTCAAAGCGATAACATTGGCCAAAATGGTTTGAATAAGATGATATATCCAATTGACGAGATCATAATATACTCTTTTCAGACATTTCACACTTCTCTGGTTAACTCCATCGGAAGAGAGACCGTAGTTCAAAATTATGGAGTCATTGAAATTTTCCAGGATAAAAGAGGTCATGGAGTAGCAGGAAATGCGCCTAATGATGCCAAAGCTGTAAGAGAAACGACGAGGGCCTATTTTTGTCATAGAGACAACGCTAGGTAAGGAAAACTGATTATTATTTGTGTTTCATAAGTTCAGCATCTTCCTCCATCGTTTTTATCTCATTTTCTAATCAGTACGTTGTACAATTATACTGCTGTCATTTGAACTCTTTAAGTCATTGTCTTGATGTAATATTACCTTCTTACCAAAGACTAAAGTTTTGCTAAACAAATCATCATCATACAATAAGATGGCTACATTAGCATCACACAATCAGATTCATCACAGTGCACAATCAAACAACTACAATAACAATTTTATACAGTAAAAAAGTAAATAAACGCCCCCAAAGTTCGCTTGTCGCAGCAAATTCTCGCAAGAGGAAGCAATTCTTCAGAAACGAATTTGTGGGCCAACCGGTTGCTTTCGTCGGGGTACAGCGGCAGCTAAACATATAAATATGCAGCAGTTTCAAAAAACACTATCAGAAATGGAGGCAAAGCAATTGTGAAACATCCCCAGTTATTTCACTTTTACTTTCAAACAAACTCGGAGGTGAAAAGTAGATTTAAATTGGAGGCATTTTCAAAGCCAGTTCAAAAAAGGAAAAAAAGCGCTTCGACGCGGAAGAAAGGCGATATCTTTAGGAAATTACGTTAAAACAAGCGCTTATAGATCGGTTGGCAAGCATCAAGGATTGCGTTGTCCCATTGCGAGACTGCTGCGCGAACGCGCGCGCCAAACGGAACAAGAGCTGGCGGCGGGCAACCCTAGGCGGCGAGAAAGGACTCCGCCTTCCACTTGCCGCTGGAGCAGCGGCCGCCGTACCATTGGATCGGTCTGAAAAGGGCTTTAGACATTCTCTGAGGAAACTCAGCGAGTTGCGCCACCCCATGTGTTTTGGCGTCCCCGAACAGCGGCGGGTGAAGAGCATTTTGGCGTGCGGTGTATGGATTGAAAGCGGGCTAGGTGGAGCTGGAACCTATGCTTGCGAGTTTCGCTCCAGACAACGCCCAGAGTAAGCGGATGTCGCGGCATTCGGAACAGAGCGGGGAAATAATCGGGAGGAAGGCCGGGGCAACTCGCGAGTTGTGACGTCACACCCCGTATCTAGGGGTCGCCGCGTGCTGCGGCACCCGCCGCGCGACGCGGCAATCAAAGCTACCTAGTATACTTGTGCTCGAATAATCGAATTCGAATAATTATTCGAATAATTTATTCGATTTTCGATTATTCGATTATTCGAGTTTCGCAAATTCGAATAATTACTCGAATTCAATTATTCGAGTCTCAAAAATTCGAATAATTATTCGAATTCGATTATTCGGGGTTCGAAAATTCGAACAATATTCGAATTTCGAATACGTGGTTGTTTCGAATGTGGCATAATGATGATTTTTGTAAGCGACATTCATTCCGGTGACAATTGTTTTCGATAGCACAACCTCGGGGATCTCGCCGTTACGCAAACGCATTCAAATATTTATTTATTTATTTATTTTTATACGCGGACTGACAAAATAAGTTCAAATATGATTCAAACACAAGACAACAGGTGACTAAATAAGTGACGTGATACCCGTCAACCAGCCTTTCAAATTGCCTTTGGGTGTTTGGTATTAGGTTGTCCCATAAGTCCCCAGTGCAGATTTCGCCGGCGGTCTGATTTGCTCTATCAGAGCATGTATTGCATTTCTTTTTTCATCATGAATTTTGTCAATTTTTAGGTCGTTGAAGTGAAAAGTGAAAAAGTGGCCATCTACACAGTTGTTCTCTCCGCTTAGGTTTTACAATTTTTTGAGCAGTTTTTTACAGCATTTGGAAGACAATGTTCTGTACTACAAGAATATATGTTGGTCCTATTTTCTCACTTGTCCTTTATTGATTTTTAGGCCATCAAATTGGGACGTCCGACTTTTCCATCCGAACCTTTACCGAAACTCCGGTTCTGTGGTTGGACTTTTTTGCTTGGTGTCATATGTCGTTTGGAAGAGCATGTCTTGCTCAATAAGAATTGGTGTCGCGTTTATTGGCTCAGGCTGATTTCTGTCGAATATCAACAACTGAAGAAGGAGAAGGAGTTGATGGTGAAGACGATTTTTCTCTGTTTGGCATTTTGTTGATATTCAATAGAAATCAATAAACGCGACCAAAATTCTTATAGTGCAAGAAACTGTCTTTCGAATGACATATAACTCCTACCCAAAAAGTCCAACCACAGAGCAGGAGCTGTCGGTAAAAATAACCTTCGGACGCCCTAATTTGATGGCCTAAAAATCAATAAAGGGCAAGTGAAAAAATAGAACCAACACATAGTAGTCTTGTAGTACAGAACATTGTCTTCCAAATGCTATAACACTGCGCGAAAAATTACAAACCTAAGCGGAGAGAACAAGTGCGCAAAATGGCTACTTTTTCACTTTTCACTTCACCGACCTAAACATTGACAAAATTCATGATGAAAAAAGAAATGCAATACATGTTCTGATAGAGCAAATCATTCTCTTTCGAAAACTAGCAGCGCTATGCAAAAGACCGCCGGCGAAATCTGCAGTGAATCGTTGAAAAAACTGCAAGACTTATGGGACAACCTAATATATTGCTTTCCTTTGAAGGCTTCAAAAATTCAACCCCTGCTCCATATGTGAAAAATGCGGATCTTACCTTGCTTTTGCTCTGTGAATTTGAATTTTCCATTGAGCACCTCTTGAAGGAGAAGAAGAGACCGAATAAAACTAGAGAGGCACCATACCATTTATCAACTTGTAAATCATGACTAGATCATATTTTTTTCTAATATACGATGCGCAAGAGGACGTTAGTTAAGGATCATCTTCCTGGACAATGCCGAAGGTGCCGTGGTATGCTGTTGTAATTGTAATATATCCGTGAACTCCTATCCAAAATTTCCCAGTGAAGCTGATCCGCACCAACTCAAGTCTAACTACCTTTCGTTTTCATTAAGACTAAACACAGTGGTACCGTAGTGCAGGTGTAGTAAAAGTGCTAGTTCAGTGCTAGTACATAGTACAAATGCTCAGTCACGCACTTGCGCGCGATGTTGCAGTATCACTAAGCCAAGGACAATCACTTCAAGCTGGTTGCTCTACCAACTCAGCCTTCTTCACTCCCTAGCAGTACAGATGGCAATATTTGAGAACGTTATTGTGTTAACCTTACTGGGTGCGTGCAGCGCAGCCATAGGAGGTGCCGCCTGTCGCGTGCACCCGATACCAGGTTCCCGGTTTAGATTTCCCGCCCAGGCCATCCAAGCCTTCCATCTTTCCGGGGTAAGTGAATTGTTACCAGACTTATCTGGGAAGGATAGAGCGCTGATTTGTTCATCGGCTGGCCACTGCAAGTCATTGTATGGCCAAATACGCATTCAAATCGCCTCCATGATATCCCGTAGAAGTAGAATGCTTGGCGCATCCCAAAAGGGATTGAGTACCGCCGTCCTTTATCCTTATCCTTTATTGTGTTCCAACCTTGATCAGGTGAGTAGTTTTGCGGTATGAAGACATCCATCGCTCCACTCCCCATCAGAGGTGGGCGGAATTTCTGTTTCTGTTTTCTGATTTTCTGACCATTTTGGGCAAATTTTTTCTGTTTTCTGGGAAAATGGTCAAAAAATTGCCAGAAAACAGAAAATAGGGGGCGGCGAAAGAATTTCTCGCGTAGTTTGAGCGGATCAGCTTCGACTGACGCCTTCTGTGGATCATTATCAACGGCTGCCATGTGGATCGACTTCGAGGCTGGTGTAGCCGGCACGAAACATTTGGAACCATTTCGTACTCTGCATTCGTTGATGTTTTTCTGGCCCCATACTTCATTTATATTTTGAGCAGTCTGAGCGGAGGTCCGGCCTAGCTTCAACTCGCAGAAGTAAATTTGACGAAAATCGCGTTTAGGCATCTGAAAATAAAAACCAAATTATTTTTTTAAATAAGCGTTTAAATTATATTTCATATTCGTACATAGAAATCGCATATAATGAGCTTTCCAACAATGTATAACACCTTATGAAAAGTTGTAGTTTATTGAAAAATAGTGTTGAAACCAATATGACAGAAAACCTGCATTTCTTTTGCACCAATCTAATAATGCTAAGTTGAACAGAAAATTTTTCCACGCGGGACCGCTACGGCAGGGACGGACTGCCTAACTGTCATCGACATACAAACAAAGAAACGTCACTTTCAAGCTACAATCAACAATATCGATCGATATTGACCTCTCGATCAAAACCTTTCACTCGCTATAAAGCACACGTTTTTTGCATTCCTCCTTCATTGCTGAAGAAGGTTCGTGCATCATTAGCTATACTTTCCAGTTGGTTAGTACATTTTTGTCTCCATTCGTGTAAAGAATATAATTTGTCTACAACACCTCTTCATCTTGAAACAGCTTGGCTGTTGTAAAATCAAAAGGCCCATGCACTGTACTACCGAGGTCGAATAAATAGTTATTCATACTTCGCTACGAATTGGGTTGCTCATCACGAATCTGACATCGGTTTCTGAATTTCCGGTTTCTTATAGCAGGTTAACCCTTTCACGACAAGCGTGTTTTTCTCGCGCGCCGAGAGAATACAGTTTTTGGCTTGCTTAACCGGGAAATCAGAAATGCTCACCTTTCCACTTACAAGGAGCTCGATGAACGTAAATGACATTTGTTGGGATGCTTTTGTTCAAAAATGTGTGGAAATGGCGATAAAAAGTCTCACTGACGATAAATCGCAAAACGCAATAACACTGGTGTGTCGAACCCACGACCACTCTCTGTGAAGCGAGAACACTTCCACTGCGCCGCCGCCTAAGGTGGCCAGGCCGCTAACGACAATGCTGATTACGCAACACTGCGTCCACGCTGCATCAACGCACGCGGCACACAGTCCGCAGACTTTGGCCACCTAGAACTTGCTTATGAAATCCATTTGGCAAATTTGGTCTAAATATTTGTATTCAGCGTTTCGATCTCTTTCACAAGACGTAGGTATCTGTCCGAAGTTCCATAGGAAGCTGAATGTATTCCGCGGTTAGTGGTTCCTCTTTTACGGGGCTCCCTTACTCTTCCAAATTGCCAAGCACGTTGGACGACGTCTTCGGCACGTCAGCTGAACTCCGACCACCTTTGGACGACGTCTTCGGCATGTCTGCTGAACCCAACCAACGTTGGATGACGTTTTCGGCATATCTGTTGAACCCCGACCCACGTTGGACGACGTCTTGGTTAAATGAAAAATCTCTCACCGTCCTTATTATGTGTGCAGTTTATTCGATTATTCGATTTATTCGAATATTCGATTATTCGTTCGTTCGAATAACTGAAAAATTGGGTTATTCGATTATTCGGAAATTCGAATAACCGAAAAACGGGGTTATTCGATTATTCGGAAATTCGAATAAGCGAAAAATGGGGTTATTCGATTATTCGGAAATTCGAATAAACGAAAAATGGGGTTATTCGATTATTCGGAAATTCGAATAACTGAAATATTGGGGTTATTCGATTATTCGTTCATTCGAATTTTCGAAAAATGGGGTTACTCGATTATTCGGAAATTCGAATAACCGAAAAAATGAGGATATTCGATTATTCGCTCATTCGAAAATTTTTGGAATAGCACAAGTATACTACCTAGGGTCCGTCAAGATTTCTTCCTGTGGTATGTATAGAACAATAGTGTACCAAATAAAATTTATTTGGACAAAAACCTATAAAATACTGCACAGCATAAAATCTACACTATGAATAGTTATATTACTACAAAACTACATATACCATTTTCACGTCGAACTGTACACTTCCAAATCATATTGACACTTTTCAAATCAAATCAGACACTCGCAGCTAGTTTTAAGACGTTTGAAATCAAAACGAACTCTTCCTTATCGACACGAGCTTCTTCTATTTATTTCTCTATTTTTCTCTATTTTTTATATCTTTTCTGTACTTTAAACGAAATTTCTATTTTAATCTATTGTCTCTACTCAAAAATTCAAAATTTTGTGAAATATGTACACTTATTGACCCGGGAGAACTAAAAAATTTCAAATAAAGTTATACCAAAGTTTCTTAGAAGAAAAGTAATTGTAACCGTCTTACTGAGACTGCAGTTTAATCTGCCTGAAGCTCATTTCGATTTGGAAGAGTTCGCCTGATTTCAACCGTCTTAAAACTTGTAACGAGTGTCTAATTTGATCTGAAAAGTGTCGAATTTGATCTGAAAGTGTCTAATTCGACGTAAAAGTGGTGTCCTTCCCTTCCACCCCTGCTCTCGCGAATGCATCTTCCCAAAACATCACCTGTCCCTCATCGACGGCCACACAAGCTAAAACCCCTTTTGAGAAGATATGGCGGGCAGGAAGAAATGGAAACCGAACGCGAATCGAACAACAAAACAAACGAAAATACGATTTCACAATCGACTTCTCGTCGATTGAGTAGCAATTCTCTTCGACTACGGCCAGTGCGCACGGGCTCACGCGCAGGCCACTTGGCGTGCATGCTAGGCACCATCTCGGGCGACTCTAGAGTACAAGTGCTACAGTATCCAAGAGGCGTGGGATTCAACGCTTCCCGCCGGCTACGGCCCATGCGTGCGCGACTCGTGCGCAACCCAATTGGCGTGCATGCTAGGCACCATCTCGGGCGATTCAAGAGCACCGTCGTTCTAAATGCAGTCCGCAGCTCACCTCCGTTACGCGAAATTTTTCCCGCCTAAAATTTACGCAGGCTGGGCCGGCCGAATCTTGCCCATGACAATTCCCAAAGCTCTCGATAAGCACCGCCCCCCGTTTTGGCGGGCTGCATGGGCGCCTTCTCGAAAAGAATAAAATCTTGGGCGTGCCAGGCTCCTCCCTGCAGCGTGTCTCGCGACGTGTCCGTCAGAGTTGGTGTAATGACGCCTCCCGATTTCGTACGCCGGCGGCACCGCTGCGGGGTCAAGTGCGGCGAACGTGGCAGTCCCGCCGTTTGTGTCACCTTATATACACTACCGCCGTAGACGCATATAAGCAACCTGCCGAGAAGTCGTATATACGATTCTCGGTTGAAAATACAATGAAAAAGAACTTCGACCACCTTTCTTCCTATTGGAGATTCCATCATGGTCGCCAACACTCCTTGAAAGGCCGACAAATGCATGATCTGGATCAGAGTGCATATTCGCAACACCGCGGGAAAACTGGTCCGCAGTTATTTATTGTTTTTATTTATTTATTTATTACATCTCTTTTATCGCAACGGCACAAACAAGTATCTACGTGCTTCTTTTGCGAAGAGTTCAGCGTTCCTGTTCGGATTCCCTACAATTAGAGCGGTCCAGTTTCTCATGGCTTCTCTTGTCCTTGTCCCTCTGTATCTTGCGATGTCATCCAGCCATCTTGTTCTTGGTCTTCCTTTACTTCGTTTTTTATCAGGAACCCAATCAGCTGCAAGGCGTGCCCATGAACGTTCGTTGCTACAGAGCTTATTTGCGAACAGCCACTTCCTTTTGAGCTGATCTGTGGCGAATAACTCTTGACCGTATTTTGTCGCCCAAACGAACACCAAGAATTGATCTTTCAAGTCTTCTTTGCGCGGATCGTAGTCTTGCAGCAGTTTCTTTTGACCACGACCACGTTTCGCAACCGTATAGAACAGCAGGAAGCATGCAAGAGTTAATGAGCTTCTTTTTCAGCCGGACTTCGACGGCCTTAGAGCGAAGAAACAGTCGATATTTAAAATAGACTTCTCTCCCTGCTTGAATCCTTCTCTGAATCTCTTTTAGTGGGTTGCGTGGGTTTGACAATAGCTGCCCAAGGTAAATAAATTCGTTGACGCCTTCTATAATTTCTCCGTTAATTTGTATTACATTCCCTTCCGTGTCGGTTGTTGGTCTACCAAGGTTCATCCACTTGGTTTTCGAGTAATTCATTTCTAATCCGACTCGACCTGACATCTCTGCTAGATCTTCTGCCATGCTTTGTAATTCGTAATTAATTATTGCTTTGTAATTTATTGTTTTTAACAAGGAATATAACTGCCACCTATGTTTTTATGACCGCAAGTGTTTAGAAATAGCGAAGGCACTGTCGACGATCATCCGAGCACGTTTGCTTGTCTTCACAAATGCTTCCCTCGGTACTTTTAACAAAAGTTGGATGGTTTTGTCACAGGCTGCACCGAGGAAGCGTAAAATGGGCGATAACATATAACATTTCATTATTCATCAGTGGTTACGTTGGGTTCTTTTTTGACTTCCGATACGTTAGGAACGAGATTCGTTGACTATAGCTCTTCTATTATATCTAATGAGAACGAAGATGCACTACAATTTTCCATGGCTGTAGAGGTGTACAAGAGCTGCCGATGGTAGGTTGAGTGTATGGCAGGGTGGTCGGTTAGTGATCAACGATTCTATATAATATATTTATTACACAAGTTACCTTGTGTTCTTCCATAACGGATACTTAACAAAGCCAAAGAACAAAGATCGGGCAGTAGTAGCAAAACATTACAGTACCGGACGCGTCTTTTGAATAGACGCCGAAAAACCGCACTTTTGCGGTTTTCGCATCTTTTTGCTATAACTCGCCCAAAAGTTATTCGTTTGAAAAACCAAGAAAATAATTCGACACCGCTAGGAGAACACAGGCTGCGAAGTCATGCTGGCGCAATGTTTGGTGTAGCGGTGACAGTACTAGCGCGCGAGGCCGACATCACAGTACGCAAGACTCTTGAAGCGCTGTGGATTGTCTCAAGGAACCCCGTAATGAATAGGAGAGAGGAACGCGTGATGGTAACTCAGGAGCTCGCCCCTTTTGCTGATCTTTGCGGTCTAACGCCAGATAGTGATAGAGGGATGGTCGCTGAAGAAATGACCAGAAGGCGAGAGTCTCACTCATCCAATCTGCCTCCATCCGGGAGTGACGTGACAGCCTCTCGGCTGCAATCTTAAGGTTAGTTGGGACTGTGCCACTTCTGCTCTGTCTCGTTCCATCTCTATCTTCTTAGACCTCTGTGACTTGAAGGTAGTCCTTGGACGAACAACCTCTCTAAGTTCCCTTGTTTTCCAGGCTCTGACGAAGGCGGTTGCGCCGAAACGTTAGCCGGATAAATATTATATCAATCTTGGTCTCGAGGTCAAGGCAAATCTACGATTCCTGTTTAAAACCAAGAAAATATTTGAGCTCAGGAGATCGAGCTCTATCGTTTGGTATATACACTTCATATGAAAGATCAAAATGGCCAAATTGAAAATTTGCGCTCCATTGAGAAGGCCGGCCGCGGACGAGTTGTCGGCCGCAAGGCGCGGAAAACGTTGCAGGCTCATAACTCCTCTAATTTGAGGTTTTGAGAAACGGCTGGTACCGTTCGATTTGTCTCTTTGAGACCTACACAATCAATGTGTACAACTTCGCCAAACCACCGCATTTTCGCAGGGTGGTCAAAGATGACTGGAGCAGACTTTGCTAGTTGAGAAGCCTATCTTTCAGGGCTTGCACGTTCTCGGAGCATCTCAAGCATGGCGTAAAGTGTTTTGTCATGCCAGGAATCCTCTGAGAGTGCGCCGTGCACAATGCATATACAATCGAACCTATCAATCGACTGGACGCGACAGCTCGCAAATTGTACCGCGGGCGTGTTCTGAGCTCAATAACTCTGTCAAGTTCGAGTCTTTCCGGCTGCAAGTTGTGGGTTTTGTAGGCAGTGGAAAGTTCAAGAAGCGCGTTCAAGAAGTGTTGGAATGTGGAAGAGTCATCGGATCCCGTCGCCCGTCGCTTACTGCGATAGTAGTGCAGAAGGCAAATGCAATACTCGGAATATCGGTTGCGGTCAGCATTTCTTCTAAACTAAAATCCGTCGAATTGTGACAAACTATAGGGCTACACTATTCTATTTCCAGTTGGATTTTGTGATTGAGTATGCGCGAGAGAACCGTGGAATGATGTTACGGAGCGAGGGACATGTAACGAAAGCTCGGGCTCGTCAGCTCGTCAGGCTGTTGCTTGGATGGTATGGGACTCGGAGCGGAGCTACG
>CANDYH010000927.1:0-16787 GCA_947396885.1 Heligmosomoides polygyrus polygyrus | reverse complement strand
GGCAGCGATAGCGCCGGTAGGTTGTACCCGCGATCTCCTCTTCAACGCTGCGTAACTGTTGCAGTATTCTCAATATTTGTTTATAAGGGATTAAAGGATAAAGTACGGCATTATCCAATTCCTTTTGGGATGCGCCACGCATTCTACTTTTACGGGATATTGTGGAGGCGAGTTGAATGCGTATTTCGCCATACAATGAGTTGCGGTGGCCAGCCGATGAACAAGTCAGCGCTTTATCCTTCCCAGGCAAGTGTATGTAGTATCAATTCACCGATCCCGGAGGAATCGAAATCTTGGATAGCCTGGGCGGGAAGTCCGAAACCACGAACCTGGTATCGGGCGCAGGGGACAGTCGGCGCGTCCTCCGACTGCGCTACACGCGCCCATATTTAGCTCGTATTTTTTATATATTTTATTTATATTTGCACCTTAAGTGCGTTCACAAAACATTGAAATAAGGAACAAAGCAATAATTCACAGTTCTAAGCCAACTCACCAGGATTAACAATGTAAAATATAATATCACTATGCACAGCAATTTCACATTTTTTAGTGTTGTACAGCCATCCAGAAGCCCAAATTCGGACCTTGAACCAATGAATGGTCGTGAAATAGGAGTAACAGTAATCTTGGCCATTTCTATGTCACAGAATTTTTGCTGTTTTCGAGCCTCAATCACCTTCACTAGCAGCAATGGTAAAACCTTTCAAACATCACCTGCATTTTACCGAAATCTGTAGTGGGTGTTTAAGTTCTAAACTTTAAAAGAAGCACAAAGGAATCGATACGTCTGCTTTATGGAGGAATTTTGACAAGTATTCAAACCAATCACAATCAGTAAAGCGTAAAATGCAGGAATACAGAAGAGTGCGTGGCGTAATTCCAAGCCGGTCATACATACGTTGAAAAATTTCAAGTTCCTTCAGCTTTTGTATGAGCTCTAAGCTTTTCTATACCTATACTACTAGCAAAGCTATCACTTTTTAGACAACAATGCAATAATAGTGCTTAACTTTTTTGACACCCTGTATAATAAATAAAATAATAGAAGGCTGTCTCCGGATTCTTTAGATTCCACCATCCGTTAAGGCTGTGTGACCATCATAAAAAAGTGGTTAATAGTTAGACGTTCCCTCTAAAAATAGGATCAGGGGTTTGACACAGAAGGGCTTCAGTCCTCAGGAATGCGGAATGACTAAACGTTGTTGGCGATGGTGCGACATATCATTCCATTCAGCTAGCCGGAAGCCGCGCACGTTGTCGTTTCTGGAGTCGCCTTCTCAGAATCAGATGCGTACGACACCACGGATGCTGAAGAAGTCACGCGACTCCATGGTTCTCGACGACGCGACACCCAGGAATCCTCACGAACAATTGAGAAAGTGAGTTAGAAAGCACTAGTGCATGCATGAATGTGCAACGAGTCTGCTTGATAGGTGTCAATCTGACGCAGAGGGTATGATTCTTGCCCGAGCTTATCCATCTTGAGTTATATATCATTTTTCACGTCAAACTAAACAGTTTTCAAACCACAATGTTCAATGTTCAAAGCAAGCCTGACCTTTTCAAATCAAACTGAAATTTTTCCAAATCAAGACGAGCGTCTTCCATATAACTTTCTAAAAGGGTAGAACTTTTTTGCCCAATGAAAATTTGATATGAATTTCTTTGAGAAATTTTGATCCACCTGCCCCCAAAAGAATTAGCACGCTATTTTAAATTGCAAAGTTTGACGACATTTTTGATGTTAAGAAAAGAATGTTCTAGGCTCTTTTTAAGTGCGTAAAGCAGCAATTTTTAGCTCTAAAAGAAGAGGCTCCGCCATAGACTTGTCTAGGACGTGGCCATTTTCCTTTGGTTGTCAGCAAACATTTTGTTTGCTTCGAATTACACTTGTCAAAGGTCTGAAAGGAATTGTGGTAAACACTCGTATCAATTAAGTATCATTTACATTATCAATCAGATGAAAATCGCGGCGATCTAGCTGTAAGTGCACGGCGCTATAATCAAAAATGTTGCAGCTTTTCTGCATTATGAAATTTGCCTTTTCAGCTATTATCCTCATTTTAAAATTTTAATAAAATTGGGAAGGGGTGCAATCACTTCTTCGGTAAATTTTCAAGGGAAGTTACTACAAATCTTCCTCAAACAAAAAATTATTTTTACCCTCCTAAAAGGTGTCTGGCTTTATCTGAGAAATACAGACAGTCAGACAGCACTTACAACCAATCATACTATTCAACCAATTTCAGATCTGAGCAACAAACTTTCAACTCGGCTTCTGAATTGTCTCGGTGTTAGGGGAAACTGAAGGTGCTTAGAGAACTTCAGGTGTAAACTACCTGCCCTATAAGTGGAAGACATTGCTCGTAGATTGGTTCTTGGCCGAGGTAGCTGTAGCTTAGCGGAGCCACTTCTGTGCGAAGTCTTCATCTTAAAGAATCAACAAGGCCCAGAATCGGTGGTAAAATATAACAGCTTGTTTACGAGACAGATGTCAAAAACCTTGCGGCGAGATTCCAGGGATGGTAGTCCGAGATATTTATTTCTGATTGATGCCTTCGGCACACGTGAATATACGAAACTCCCTATTCTAAGAAGAAGCTTCCTGGTGAAGTTGGATTTTCAACTCGGCTTCCTTTTTTTAGATTTTCTTTTTTCCAACAAGGGATTGATCCAATCTCAATATGGGGCGTAGTATTTCTCCTATCTTTGAACTTCGGTTGCTTCTGTACATGATAAGTACGAAAGCCGTGTTTTTTGTGGTCTACAGTAGACCACAAGCACATTTGAATCTAAAAATAACGAAAAGATTTTGGCCGTTCAAAGTGGATTTCTATGCGGCCAAAGTTTGACGAAAACAACAAAAAATTTTGTTTCAGTCGCTTACCTCTTTATGGATGGGTTTATTCGAAAAATCAGCTAGACAGCATTTCTTAGCTCGTTGCGAACTTTCCACAGATGTAATATTGCCCGTATTCAAGCTGAAAACCATTTCCACCTCTTCGGCCGCCGAAACAAGTTTGGGGCTGCGCTTCAGCCCGAGAGCGGGCACGGCGGCAGGCCGCTCGCTGCCCTTGCGACCTCCCGTGGCACCCGTATCCGGGGTGATCACTGATAGACCACGGCGCAGGAGGTGTGAATACTGTACATAGGCGATATACGACATGTGGAGTGCCGCGGGAGGTCGCAAGTGCAGCGAACGGCTCGCCGCCGTGCAGAAGGGCAGCCCAAACTTGTTCCGGCGGCCGAAGAGGTGGAAATGGTTTTCAGTTTGAATACGGACAATATTACATCTGTGGAAAGCTCGCGACGAGCTGAGAAATGCTGTCCAGCTGATTTTTCGAATAAACTCATCCATAAAGAGGTAAGCGACTGAAACAAAATTTTTCGTTGTTTTTTGTCAAACTTTGGCCGCATAGAAATCTACTTTGAACGGCCAAAATCTTTTCGTTCTTTCTAGATTCGAATGTGCTTATGGTCTGCTGTAGACCACAAAAAACACTGCTTTCGTACTTATCCTGTACAGCAGCAACGGAAGTTCAAAGATAGGAGAAATACTACGCCGCATATTGAGATTGGATCAATCCCTTGTTGAAAAAAAGAAAATCTAGTCACTTCTCTTTATTTCTCAAACCCATTTTACATGTTTTTTAAAGACCATCGTTCCCGCAATGGAATAGTAGAATACTATCTTCTGTAGCAGGCTACTAGTTGGGTAATTCTTAACTGAATCTTAGGTTTCCGCGCGTTTGCGCTTATCTGAAATCGGGCCTATGTTATTCAAATTTAGCACTTTTTAGTACCACAATGACGCCTGATGCGTAACAAATACAGATCTACTGAAACAATAGAGGATTTCTGAGTTTCGATGAACCTCGTCAACGGAAGGCCTTAAGGACATGCCGCTGGGGATCTCGGAGGGGTCGTAAATCAATTAACGGAGCCGAGGAAGCAAAGGCTTCATAACTAGGTCACTGTGCAATCGTTTTAGACGATGTTTAGATCGCTGGATAGAAAATGAGACGGAGCTTCTAATGGTGTTAACTAGATTTTATACAAGTAACTTTGAAAAGCGTTACGGCAATGCGACGCTTTGTGACGGATTAATCCGTTGCAAAGCGTCTTTTTTGCAAAAAAATTTGAGCGGTATTGTAAGTTCGTAGCTAAGAAAAATTTAAAGTTGTGTCATTTCTATCGCTTGCCATTCTAGGTTAATTTTTCCTTGACATTTTGCCCAGAGTAATCCACATTTGTATAGATCACTGTGGTTTGAATTAAGCTATAGCTTTTTTTCTTATATATCATTTGCACGTTGAATTGGACACTTTTCAAATCAAATAGGCACTCTTCTTTCCTTAGACTTTTGAAATTAAACGAACTCTTCCAAATTGGAATGACCTTCAGGCGGGATAGACTCTCCAAGATGGTAAGACTAATTTTTTCTTCAAGGAACAACTTCTGTAACATTCTTTAAAGCGTAATAAATTATAAATTTTTTATTTTTGGAGAAAAAATAATGATCGCTCCATGCGCTCGAAAAGCTCGTCGCGATTTTCATTTGATTGATAGTGTAGATTCCAATTACATAAACCATCAAAGTGAGGAAATACGCAATTATTTTTGTTGTATCGGTAATAGATGTCAAACTCCATGCAAACAGAGATTCTGCTATCAATCTAATAAAGATCGCGACGGCTTGGAAGAGGGCATGGCGCAACCTCTTTTTGGCACTAGAAAATGGAAGCACTCCTGCTCTTTAAAACAAGCTTTAAAACATTGTTTCTCCTCAAAAAACAAAAAATTTTAAAATTTCAAATAATGTTCACTTATTGGGTAGATGAATCAAAACCTCAAAGAAAGTTATGCTAAAATTTTCCCTGAACAAAAAAATAAATAAATATTGTAACCGTTTTGGAGAGTCTCAAGATTAATGTAGGAAAAGGTCATTTCGATTTGGAAGAGATTTCAAAGCATTTTGATTTGAAAAGTATCAAAATTCATTTGAAAAGTGTCTAATTCGACGTGAAAATTGTGTATATCTCAGCGCTTTGAAGAAATGCGCTTACTTTTGTTAGCCACGCATTGACCAAATTCTATCAGTGTAAAAGAGGAAAAAGGTGATGACGCCTTTGAAGAATATGGGCAATAGAAAGCTTTAAGATAGAAAATGCATTGTGAAAGCCTTGCTTCAACAAAATTACAGAAAACTCTTCTGCTACTGATACGCTTACCCCGCCTTTATAGCTGTACTCGCCAATCATAAACTTCAGACCTTTTCTTTCCTTAAAATCGCCTTCAGAACTACGTCAACGCCTCTGCTGGTTCAAGTGCCAACAATGCTCAGCTCACCGCACATTCGATTCGCTCTCACGCAGACGGAACGTCGGCGCACTGTTGAAGGTAATCGCGGCTCCTTATCGGCTGTTATAAATCTCCAAGTGGTCTGAATGCTCCAACTTCCAGAGCGAATCCTGGGAGAACTTCGGAAGCACAAATTATCGCAGTACATTGACGTGTTTCAGAAGGAGGAGATCGACGCTGAAGTGAGTTTGGGGTGGGGGAGCCGGGGAGTGGGAACGAGGGAATTGCAATGATGGCAGGTCAGACTCCACGTCACACAACTATATATACGTTAATTTATAAGCCGTAAAACATAAAATTAAAGATAAAGTATAAAATTAATTATTTTAAGCATTTTACGTTAAATTGATGCTTAA
Source organism: Heligmosomoides polygyrus polygyrus (assembly GCA_947396885.1). Lineage (NCBI taxonomy): Eukaryota > Metazoa > Nematoda > Chromadorea > Rhabditida > Heligmosomidae > Heligmosomoides > Heligmosomoides polygyrus. The sequence goes on along the minus strand of CANDYH010000927.1, from coordinate 11,067 downwards.
AATATTAAAGCTGTTAGAATTGAAATGAGTAATTTTGGCATTCAAAAGCGTTATAGCACCTTCCTCTCCACTGATGAGCCATCTGTAAGGTGTTATAACAGAAAAAAGATTCACCTGGAGGTAGGTGGCGGAACGAACCACTTTGGAGAAGGTAAATTTATGATTTTACGTTCTTCCCTTTGACTTTTCCTTATTATAATCGAGGAACTTCCAACAATGAACTCAGTTTTTATATTCTCATTTGCATCGGAAACAATTCACTAATTTGACCGATGTTGAATGTGTTCTCCTTGATTTCGTTAATTCCTGTGATCTCAGTTTTTATTGTAAAGGATTAGTTTCGTTACCTTTTCCTTGGCAAAAGATATACAGATTCAGCTGGTTTTACTGACATTAGCAAAGTTGCGCTCAAGCTGAGTTATAGTAGTTTGAAGCAAGCGGTCCGTTTCGGCGATTAATTTTGCGACAGCCTAATACCATTTTGAGACAAACAATACACTTCTCGAATCGATTTGGACACTTTTTCACCCAAGCTGGACACTTCGAGAACAGAACAACACCTTCTGAATCAAAACGAGCACATTCCACATTTAAGCAGACACTTTCTACGAAAGTCAAAGTAAATTTTTGTCTTAGGAAAATGTACTATTGATTTCCTAAAAACAATTATAATTCACGTGCCACAAAAATTGGGGAGAACAGTTTTGAAACTTCATAACTGCTTCGGTCAGTTAGCTATGTGCTTCGTTGCCAATTTTCACGCTAATCTCAATGCACAAGTTTTGGCTTTCTAAGTTAGGAACAGGTAGGAATTGATTCAGTTAAAATTGCTTCGTTTTCCTGTAACATCATCTGAAGTTGTCCGATACCGCTGATAAGCGTCGATAGAATTGTCCGACATTGCTGCGAAAGGACTACAGCTACATAATTTCAAAAACCAGACCTCCAGATCTGGAGGCTGCGATTTTGACGATTTATTTTTGAAGTAAAAACACCTGAGTTGTGCTGTAGTCTGTGAAACTAAATACATAAATCAAATACCTTCGGCCTAGACTCCAGCGTACGCAGTCCCAGATATTTATTTATTTATTTATTTATGAATACGTCAAAGGACGCGCCACATCAGGGAAAAACAGAAACAACAGCAGAAAGCAGAAGAACGATCACAGCTAATCTTGGCGGATTTTCCATGGAAACAAGCGTCGTCCACCTATCAGTAGGTAAACACTGACAACAAGAACTCCAAAAAACGAGAAAAAGGGGAGGTGCTTAGTGCGGAAGAAAGGGTAGGAAGATAAAAAATAAGCGCCTGATTTTTAAAGACCTGAGCGGAGTTTAAGGCCTCCGTTAGAAGTTGGTACATAGGCAGCCGGTTTAAATAAATTAGATAAATCAGCCGTTGACGGGCACCGCGTATATCGGTGAGGGCCAACGAAAAGCATGTGCCTAGACAGTCCTATAAAGTAGGCTTTCAATAGTATGTGAACAATTCCAAGCGGACCATAATATGTATTGGAACATGACACCTGTGGCCCTATGGAACGCCTTACGCAAATTACCTAGCACGTAAGTTCAAAATAGCTCGTAAGCCTAGAAGATTCAGCAACGCCAGGTAGATAGCTGCCATAAGAGGCGTAATCGAATTAATAACAGGATGTTTCAACTCCATAAAAAAACTAAAATACTAGATTAACAGGCCTTCAGCACTAAGCACCCTGAGAATAACTGGGCTAATCTGATGGTGAGTATAGCAGTCCTAAATTATCTTAACAAAAAAGGGAGACTGTCTGGTCACACTTGAATCCATGAAAAATTTACAGATCTTCCAATGATAGTTTTCAAACTTTCAAGAACTTTAGCGGTGAGGATGTAAAACGCTAACGCAACGAAGAAACAAAAACAAGGAAGAAAAGAATAACGCATACACCATTAGCAACTAAGACGTTCTCCTCTATGGAACACTCGGAACCTACGAAGACTCAGAAAACATCGAAAAAGAAAAAAAAAACTACAGAAATAGGCTCGAGCAATCATTGTTTTTACGACCTACATTTCCGCAATCCATGGCGAGGACGTTTTACTGGAGAAACTAAAAATTTGGGGGTGATATGCAACGTCAAGATCAGTGAAATAGTAGTCTGTTAAGATCGAGCTTATTAAGTTGCTTCTTTAAGGCGCAGCCACTAGCTGCTCCAAAGAGAGTCGCCGGAAGTAGTTGGAACCGTCTTGCACACATTTGTTCTTTATGGACGCATTAGAAATTCTTGGATGAAGAAAGCCACCAATCCTTACAAGTTGCTTTCTTGCGTAATTATTCTAAACCTTTTCAACAGCACGTATAGCTCTCTTTGTGGTACGGCAAAAGACCGTTGAACTAGATTCTATTATAAGACGAATATAGGATTTGTATGCTTTGACAAGACCAGATTTATTCCTAACTGCAGATGCTCTAAAATTAGAAAAATTCTGTTCCTGACAAACTTACGCCGCGAAAGAAATTATCGGAAAAATCGAGCTTCTTCTTATAGCAAAAGCCAAGGTTCCTAATCATATCTACCTGTGTGATAGCCAGACCTTCAATTATGTATGTAGTGGAACAGAATGTGAACAAACGATTCAGATGATAAGGAAGTCGTTTCAGTCCTTCTTCACGCTCAACGACCACGATCTCAAGAACATGGGAATCACGTCGGCGGCTCATCGATCGACGATACTGAACATCAAGAACCATCTCATCAGTATCTCTTGAGCTCATCAAATTGTGCCCGAAATTAACTGTGTCTCACAGAAGTTCAAACTATAACTGCTCACTGACAGCGAATGTTGTCAGAGCAGTCTCATCAGTACCACAGTACCAGTCTATAGTCAATTTGACTTTAAACAACTTTTAGTCGTTCTGAATGATCGTAGAATGTATAGCTAGGTCCGCAGGTTTATCGAGAAATTTAAGCCCAGCCATACGTCTAGCTTCCCTTTTAGTATTTATTGTGATAAGTATAGAGAAAATGTGACAACTATGTTGTGGATGAACGGGTCTGGAATAAAGATTTAACTGTCTAAATCTTGAAGCACAATTTGTTAAAAGCTAGTACAGAGTCACGTTCGAGTGATATTGCAAAGCCGGACTTTGTAGTTATTTGTGCTAAAGGATAGAAGGATAAAGAACAGGGTTAATCACATTTTCCCTGGGATGCGCCACGCATTCTACTCCTACATACATGATGTCGTGGAGGCAATTTTAACGCGCATTTGACTTGTACAATGACTTGTGGTGGCCAGCCGACAAATCACCTGTATCACATGTTGTCCGGCTGATCATCGACTTGCTCGAGCGGGCGCCAGTAGCGTCTCCATTCGCTCTTGTCGCGTGCCAGAGTGCTCCAATGGATCCTCCTCGCTCAAGGGACACGAAGAGCGTCATGTCGGTCCTTCAGGGCTTTCATGAAGAAGTCCGACCAACGCGTTGGTGGGCGTCCTGGTGCTTTCTTGACATCCGGCGGAATCCATTCGGTAACAGCTCTCGTCCAGAGGGTGTCTGCGAAGCGCATTACGTGGCCGGCCAACCTAATTTTCGACAACTTGGCCCACGCGACAGCGCCTCTGTTCTTCGAACGTCGGGGAAGCTCGGAACTCCGGAGGCTTTCTCTCACTTGCGTGAGTAGTGTCATTTCGAGCATCGTCCTCTCGATTCCACGCTGCGCGACGCTGATCGCGTGTTCATCCTGCTTTCGGCCCAGGTCTCTGAGGCGTATGTTAGCGCAAGAAGAACGGTGTAGTGGATAGGTGGGCACAGAGTCCGACGTTCTTCGTCCTCTTCGCGACTTCTACGACGCTCTTGAAAGCCCCCCAAGCCGCTCGTTTCCTCCTGCTCAGCTCTGGCGCTAGGTCGTTGGCCATGTTGACTTCGCGACCCAGATACACATAGCTGGAGCATTCGAAGATGTTCGTTCCGTTGAGCGATAATGGGGCATCAGAAACCCATCCGTTCCTCATGAACATCGTCTTCGTAAGATTCAGCTGCATCCAACGTTCCCACATACACGATCGAAGTCGGCCAGCATTCGCTCCGCCTGGCTGATGCTCGGTGTTATGAGCACGATGTCGTCAGCGAGGCGAAGATGATGTAGTTGCCGGCCGTCGACCTTCACTCCCATGTCTTGTCATTCTAGTTCACGCATGACGTTTTCGAGGGTGGCGCTGAACAGCTTCGGGGATATGGTATTCCCCTGCCGAACCGAACTTTTAACTGAAACTTGGCTCAAAAGTTCCATTTCCTTACCTCCACTTCTGGGTGAATGGTGTTCTCACTATGAGTGCATTAGGTGTGATCGCCCTCGCAAATCGGGGGGCGGTGTTGCGATTCTCTGTATTTCATCTATCTCACCAATTTTTATTTTCAAGGAATCCATCATCAATGCTTATGAGATTTTATGTTGTGATATTTGCCCAGTATCCAAACCTTTACGAGTCATACTTGTATACAGAACTCCAAATTGCTCTGCAGAAAACAGTGAGTAACTCATGAAAGCCTTAAGTGACATGTTATGTTGTGAACATCCCTGCCTTTTAGCGGGTGACTTTAACTTTCCAGACATCTCCTGGCTTCCTTTAATGTCCCCATCCAGTTCCGTTTCCAAGCACTTTATCGAATTTATAGAAACACACAACCTAATACAGTATGTTCGTGAACCCACACTGGGAAACCACGCTCTCGATTTGATTCTATGCAACGCAGACAGAATGATACAAGATGTAAAAACGAATCCCCCTCTTGGAAGCAGCGATCACAACAGCGTGAATTTTCGTATCAACCACTACGCAGAACCTGAACGCTTTGTCATCAGAAAGAACTTCATGAGCGCGGACTACGACGCTATTCGAAAACACTTGGCCGAAATAGATTGGTACAGTTCCCTAAACACGGCAAACTCAGTAGATGAAAAATACGAATTATTTCTTGCTATACTACAACATTCCATCCAATTGTTTGTTCCAGTCCAGAAAGTCCCAGCCTGCGGTAAATTTCTACCCAAATATCTCCTAGATTTATTCAATCTCCGACATTTAGCCTGGAATAAAGCAGCAAATGACCATTCCTCTAATAGCTGGGATGAATATAAGCGTATAAATCTCAAATTTTCTAAGAAACTTGCAAAATACAATCGCTGTCAAGAAAAGAAAATTGTTGAAGCAAAAGACAAATTAGCCTTTTATAAATTCATGAGATCGAGACTTCAAGAGAAGAAAAGAATTGGAGTTTTAGTCGCAGAAGATGGAACCATTGTCAGAAACGACCTAGATAAAGCCCGACTATTAGCGGACACTTTCGTAAAAGCTTTCACTGATAATGACCTCGACAATATATCATCTCCAATCAATGCATTCCCCATCATGGAGGATTCTGTTTGGTTTCATGCAGACGAACTATATGAAGAGCTCTCAAGGTGGCCTACGTCTTACTCTCAAACCCCCGATGAAATACCGTTTTTCTTTGTAAAACAAGTAAGTGCAAGTATTGTCAAGCCTCTTGAATTCATTTACAATTTAAGTTTTATGACAGCTGAAATTCCTCATAGATGGAAAAGCGCTATAGTTACACCGATACCAAAAAAGCCCCCATTTACGACACCGCAAAATTATCGGCCGGTTAGTGTCACATCTATGTTCGCTCGCCTTTTCGAAAAAATTCTTAAAAAGAGAATTGTTGCACACTTGGATCAACACAACATAATCTCTTCAAACCAACATGGTTTTCAGAAAAAAAGATCCACTGAGACAGCTATGCTACAGGCCTTGAATGATTGGACCAATGACATAGATAACATAGGATGGCTTGATGTGGTTTATTTTGATTTTGCAAAAGCCTTCGATAGGGTATGTCATAAGAGACTAAAAGCTAAACTAACCATGGTGGGCATACATCCTCAAATAATTTCTTGGATAGTTGAGTTTTTAAATCGCAGAACTTTTACTGTACGCGTCAATTCCAATTATTCAGCACCTCAACCGACTCTTAGTGGCGTTCCACAAGGTTGCGTTCTATCCCCTATTCTATTCAATATCTATACCCACGAACTACCGTCACTAATAACGAGCTCAGGAGTGAAATGCATAGCTTTTGCTGATGATTTGAAAATTTACCATAGCTCACCAATGCATGATCAAAACCTTCTACAGCGAGCCATAGATGCTGTTGATCGCTGGTCCCACGAGTGGCGGCTCCCTTTGTCAAAAGAAAAAACTAAGGTGCTCCATTTAGGAAGGACAAATCCCCGCTACACATACAAGTTAGGTGAAAATGTGATTACCAGCACTGATCAAACGACAGATCTTGGATTTCTCCTCGACACAAATTTGACTTTGGACGCGCATTGTGAACAAATTGCAAACAAAGCAGTGACTGTAGTACACAATCTCTTTAGAAGTCTTTCCACAAAAAACCCCTCTGTCCTCGTCAAAGCTTATAAGACTTACGTTAGGCCGATACTTGAGTATGGAACAACAATTTTTTACCCAGTTCACCTGTATCACCTGTCGTCCCGTTGATCATCGACTTGCTCGAGCGGGCGCCAGCAGCGTCTCCATTCGTCCCTGTCGCGTGCCAGAGTGGTCCAATGGATCCTCCTCGCTCGAGGGACACGAAGAGCGTCATATCGGTCGTTCAGGGCTTTCACGAAGAAGTCCGACCAACGCGTTGGTGGGCGTCCTGGTGTTCTTTTGACATCCCGCGGAATCCAATCTGTGACGGCTCTCGTCCAGCGGGTGTCTGCGAATCGCATTACGTGGCCGGCCCACCTAATTTTCGACGACTTGGCCCATGCGACAGCGTCTCTAATCTTCGAGCGTCGGCGAAGCTCGGAACTCCGGAGACCTTCTCTCACTTGCGTGAGTCGTGTCACTCCGAGCATCGTCCTCTCGATTCCACGCTGCGCGACGCTGATCGCGTGTTCATCCTGCTTTCGTATAGCCCAGGTCTCTGAGGCGTATGTTAGGGCAGGAAGAACAGTGGAGTCGAATAGGTGGGCACGGAGTCGGACGTTCTTCGTTTTCTTCACGACTTCTTCGACGCTCTTGAAAGCTCCCCAAGCCGCTCGTTTCCTTCTGCTCAGCTCTGGTGCTAGGTCGTTGGTCATGTTGACTTCGCGACCCAGATACACATAGCTGGAGCATTCGGAGATGTTCGTTCCGTTGAGCGAGAATGGGGCATCAGAAACCCATCCGTTCTTCATGAACATCGTCTTCGTAAGATTCAGCTGCAGTCCAACGCTTCCACATACACGATCGAAGTCGGCCAGCATTCGTTCCGCCTGACTGATGCTCGCCGCCTGACTGATGCTTTTACCCAGTTAAGAAGAAGAATATACTTAGACTTGAAAAAGTCCAAAATAGCTTCACCAGAAAACTGTTTATCAGGAAATGTGGCTTTGATTACCATGCTATTCCCAGCAGTGAAGTAAGAAACAAACAACTCGGACTTCAGGCACTTTCATCCAGACGAAGAATATACGACCTCGTAATGGTTCACAAAATTCTCCATGGTTTCTGTGGACTTGATAAGCGTGACTTCTTCATAATGAGACCATCCAGAACCCGAGGTGGAGGAGAGAAACTTTCACTAAGTACTGCAAAATCTTCTATTCGACATAATTTTTTCGTTAATAGAGCAGGTTCGGATTATATAAAACTTTCCAAAAACTCAGTTATTCCGTACAAGCTGAAGCCATTTATTACCAATGCAAGTCAATTCATGAATAATTCTAGGACATAATGAGATCTTGTGGCAAAGCCCCTCTTGATCTGTTCTCCCTTCCATTCTTCTTTCTCTGGACATTTGTTGTCGTATGTACTTCCTAATCACTTTATAACACTTTGATCTGGATCGTTAGCCAATTTGATGTGGATGTCGTTCTATACCGTTTCTAATTACATTGTTCTTCACATGGATTTGACCCATGTAATAAATAATAATAATAATAACCCCTCTCTTCACGTCGATGACGACGTCGTTGTAGAATGGTAGAGATCTTGGTCGTGAATCCACTGTACAGCTCTCGAAGGACTCTGATGTACTGAGTAGGAACACCCTGAGTGAGCAGGGCTTCGATGACCGCTTCAATTTCGACAGAGTCGAATGCCCTCTTCAGGTCGATGAACGTAAGGCAAAGCGGCAGCTTGTACTCTCGCGACACTTCGATGAGCTTCGTAATGGTGTGTATGTGGTCGATCGTGCTGAATCCTCTCCGAAATCCTGCTTGTTCGCGGGGCTGTCCTTCGTCCAGCGTTCTGCTGATCCTATTCAGGATGACTCGAGTGAACAGCTTGTAGACTACGGACAGCAGGCAGATCGGGCGATAGTTGCCAATGTCGTGCACGTCTCCCTTCTTGTACAGCAAGACGGTCCTGCTGATCTTCCACTGAGATGGAAACTTGCACGCCGACAGATAGCGTGTGAAGAGCCGCGCCAGGGTGTTGATGAGCGTTAGCAGGAGGTTCCAACGGGAACTCAAAGAAATTCTTTCCATTTCCAAGGACTGCTGTTGAATCGGAGCCTCTGAAAACCTACGCGTCCCAATGGGCCAGTTTTCGAAAGGCCCATTGGATGCTAAAAAGAAGACTTGCTTAGTACGCGTAGTGGCTTCTACCCCACACAATAGAATCGCACAACTGGCTTCACATGTTCACTAAATGAGAAGTTTCAGCGAACAGAATTATAGTCTCTGTGCTCCGGGTGTATAATTTCCAAACTGTGCCTAAGATGCTGGACCATCACTAGTCAAATAGTTTGAGATCTGCTTGGCATGACGGCATCTTCACTGTTTCTACTGTAGGCACTATACATTGAATCCGATCGAAAATTTTCGGATAATTGGATGACTCGGATAACGGCAATTTCGCGGACCCCGGATTTTTGGATGATTCGGATAGGGATATCCGAATCGGATATCCGAAATGATTCATTCGATACAATGGATCCGATCGAAAATCTTCGGATAGTTGGATGATTCGGATAGGGATATCCGAATCGGATATCCGAAATGATTCATTCGATACAATGGATCCGATCGAAAATCTTCGGATAGTTGGATGATTCGGATAAGGCTAATTTCGCGGACCCCGGATTTTTGGATGATTCGGATAACGGCAATTTTGCCGACCCCGGATTTTTGGATGATTCGGATAGGGATATCCGAATCGGATATCCGAAATGATTTATTCGGATCCAATGTATAGTAGGCACTTATTCACGAGTTATCGACATGGAGACCTTGATTAGCAGATGATAACTGTAACACATATAAACATTATAAATGACAAAATGAAGAAAAAAGGACGCCGTTAATCATGTTTGGAGTGTGCCGCGCATTCCACTTCTGCGAGATGCCATGGAGGCAATTCGAATGCCGGCCTATAATAACTTGCGCAAATCAAATGGAGCAGCTAGTGTTTTACACTCCCGATATAAGCCGGTCCTAATTCACCTTCCGGCGAGATAAAAGGCTTCATCGGGTAGGCGGGACCCGAACAATGGAAGCGGCGACAGCCGGCGTTGTATCCGACTGCGCTGGCGGGCGCCACAAGATCGTTAGAAACGACCAGTTATTTGGGCACTACTGGTACTTTCACGACTCCAGAGGCCAAGGAGAGGTCGAAATAAATTTCGTCCATACTTCGCCCAGGAGGGCTGTTTGGAGTGCTGATCACGAATCTGGGATCCGTCCTGCGCATTACGTTGGAGTACGGTAGGTTGTGATAGGTGCGTATGGCTAAAGTCATGGTGATCTAGACAGGCTTAGTCACCCGTACCTACCGTAACCTACCGTGATCGACCGAAATTTCAAAAACGGATGTCAGATTGGTGATCAGCACCACAAATAGCCCCTGGACGAAGTTTGTGCGAAATTTGTTTCCGACCTCTCCTCGACCTCTGGGGTCGTATGCTATTCTCTCCCCAACCGTCCCCGGCCGGGTATGAGGCGGTCTCCGTCCACATCCCCGGTATGCATATCATGCGCCATCGATTTTTCGCACCGTCCCGAGTCTGGCGAGAATAGCATACGGCCCCTGGAGTGGAGAAAAGTAAAATAGTGCCGTTGGTACTAATCGGGCTTGTGCCTCACATGTCGCGCCATCCGCCGCATTGCGGTGGGCGGTCAGGCGGCCACGCCCCTTCACCAATAGCAGCAGAGCGTCCCAGCGCTATTGACCCCATTGGTCCTTACCAGGGGTGTGCGTAATTACGATTTACGATTTACGATTTTACGATTTGCGGCGATTTTGGAGGAATTTTTTACGATTTACGATTTACGACATTTTGGGTCGTAAATCGTAAATTTTCGTAAATGTGATCTTTGATCAACAGACACTAACATCTAGCGCGCTCCAGTTTGAGCATACTTAGAATAAATTTTGACAGCAGACCCCCCGTAGGCGTTCAGAATCTGTGTGTAGAATATTTCATGGTCTTGCTTTCATCAGCTTTTTGGAGTCTAGATGAGTGATACTGCAGAAAGGTGCTCGAGCAAGAAGTTTGATTCCTCGGCTGGCCCAACGAAGGTCTCCTTCAACCATTTCTAGGTAAATTGTTGACAGATTTGCTTACAACGGATAAAAGACAAACATGTCTTTGAATGGTGCGGGAAAATGCATCACGAATGCTGTCAAATGTAGGAAAGTGAGTCTTGCATGGTGCATCTCGAGTCAACGATCGCTATCTTGTGATGAATCCGTGGAAATGCGGAAATTCCTCAAGGAGCTGCGCAATGCCAGCTCTGGTACGCTCCGAAATTTAGTTTCGATTGAAAGGCATCACTCCGTGATCATTCAAAAATTCGCTTGCATACCGTCGAAGATGTGACAGTTTAAAGAAAGGGTGCAAAAATAGTTATTAAGCCTTTGCATAATTCATGATTCTCTGCTGCGGTTCAACGCTATGAGGCGGTTTGAGGTAGGAAACCCCACCCATTTCAATTTTTATTCTTTATCAAAGCTTCTGCGCAAAACGGCTCAGGGGTCACCTTGTACTGAGTGGTTATCCGCCTTGATAGGAATGCATATTGAATCCAAATT
>CANDYH010000926.1:0-18249 GCA_947396885.1 Heligmosomoides polygyrus polygyrus | reverse complement strand
CAAACGACGAAGAATTTGTCATTTTCACACCAGTTGTACGAGCAACCCATCTTTGTCGTCTTTGAGTGTGCTATCTAAATTATAGGGCTTGACACCATTTCTAACCTTCAGTTGCTTCATTTTTTATTTTCTAAGACAACCTTTTTTAATATAAAGGATATTATCGTATTAGGACCAATTTCAAACCATTAGTTTTAAGAACAACAAACAGGTAGGAAAAAGAAACATACGCTTCGTACCTTCACCGTAATTTCAATCTTTGGCAGAAAACGGCTTTGATTTTTTAAAAAAATCAAAAATAAGTTTAAAAATCGTCCAATATTTCAAAGGCATTGTGAGTTTTCCGAAAAATGATTTATTTGGCGTGTAATCAAGAAAAGCTAATCGTTGTTCACTTATAGCAGACACGACCTATAAACTCCTTAAAGTCGAAATCATATTAGAGCGGCGGTGTGCTATTTTTTCTGTAATACTAGCCAAAAGAATCAAGACCCAAAGTTGATCTTGTGGAACGTTTTTTATCGCTGCATGCTCAGTCCCACCTTACTATTTCTTCAATTATAATTCCTTTTTCTTCGAAATGGCAAACAAGCAATCAGCATGCTTGATACAACCCCATATCAAACCCTTGATATGAAGTCAATCATTTTACAGTATCAAGGTAGAATATAGTTGCATGACAATCATTATAGTCTTAGAAGTGACACATACGTTTGCAAATATGGAGAGATTCGCGTCCTTGAACACATTGGTGATCGTTCCTTCGTAAAACCACAAGTCTCCTGTGAACATGGTCATAGCGTCAATGAAGTTCGACATCGCATTGTATCTTTTATCTCCACGGAATCTCAAAGAAGTGCATTGGGAGTCTGTGGTTTTAGCAAATCAGTTTTGAACTTACTTTACGTCGTTTTGAGCGTACACGTCTGTCGCCTTCTCATCGCATGTGCCCGCAATTTTCTCAGCTGCTTCTTCCAGCTTGCAATCCCACTCCTCAAGAAATAAAACTTTCTAAGTAGTTTTCTGGAAATTTTCTAACGTAGTTTTGAATCTTGGTGCAAGCAGCTTAGCATAGTTTTGAAGCACCGCCAGCCCAGTTTGAAGAGAGTGTAGCGTGACTCCGTTGTCAGGCACCTGTGTCTGAATTCATGTCTATGCCCGCCCTGTCTTCTATCTCCCCTGGTCGGTGAGCTGGTGCCGGTCTTGTCTGTGAAGGATAAAACACTGGCTTGCCCCATCGGCTGGCCACCGCTAGTCATTGCATAAGCCTAATACGAGTTCAAATTTCCTCTACCATATTCGCAGAAGTAGAATTCGTGGCGCGTCAGAAAAATGATGGAGTGGCACCGACCTTCCTTCCTTTTTATAGTCTTTTGTTGCCCCTGTATATTCTCGTTTTGAACGAACAGTTGCTACGATTTTGCTACGCAGCTGGAAGGGCATTTTTGCTGCTAAACGTTTACGTTTCTGAGTTCCTTCTGAACTTCTACTTCTAAAGCGAGTATGCCGACGCCTCTCTTCTGGTTATTTATTCTGGATGCTGTGCTAGATGGCAAAGTGCCAGTCGTCCAAGGCTGGAAGCATCCTTGTCCGCATACTAGGTGAGGGACCCGAGTCCACTTCGTAGAAAGGGGTGCAGCAAATCCTTCTGATACCACCTTGTGCGCGGGTAAACGTTTTTCCTCCCTCGCTGGGATTCCTTTCATACAAGATGGCCTCTAGCTTGCGTCTTTGTCATCTTAACTGTTGCGTTTCAATACGTATTGATTTTCACAAGACGCATTCTACGGGAGAATTAAAGCGTACTTTAGAACCTTACCTATGGACACAAAGGGTAAAGGACGGCATTGATCGATCTTTTTTGGGATGCGCCGCGCACTCTACTTCTATGCGTTGTCGTGGATACCGTCTGAATGTATAGTTGGCCTATTCAATTACAAGGGGTGGCCAGTGGATATAAGTGCAGTGTCGTGTCCTTCTAAACCAGTCTGGTACCAATCCACGACCCTGGAGGTCGGAACGCTTTGTGGGCCTGCGCGTAAAATCCGAACCAGTGACCTGGAATTAGGTGCACGGGACAGTCGGCATCTCCTCCGACTGCGCTACTATGCCGTCTTTGGGCACATAAGAGTTGAAACCTGAAATCTCTTCTAAACTTTCAAGCCAATAATTTTGGCAATATACTCACAAGTTCATACATGTTCGACGCTGGTCCTAGTTTGCTCTTGCCAAAGTTGTATGACTGCAGGTTTCGAGCAATGTTTTGGCGAAGCACGTTGTGATAGAGCAGTACGAAGTCACGGCTGTCATCATCCGTGCGAAGGCTCTCCTTACATCCATAACCCGTACCTGCAGCGGGCGTACTTGCTCCTAGCACAATCTGAAGGGTTGTGGCTCACCGACGGCAAATGCTGAATTCGGCAAAGAAGAGCGGTCAGAACCTCACCAGGATGACCCACATCATTGAGCACATGGTTGACGATGCGAAGGCAGGTGTGAATTTCTGGATTTCTGGCATACTTTTATATGGCTTCAAACAATGGAACCTCGTGCCAAATGGCAGGCAATAGCATTGGCCCGGCAGATCAACAGTCCTTTCCAAACAAATCCAGTACCTCCGATTTTCGCGGCAGCGATGCCTCTGTAGCAATTATCGAATCGACCATTTTCTTGGAAATACTGAGACTCATATAGAAATATTTTTTGTGGCTTCTGCCTATGCAGTCGATGACAACGGTCGATATGATAACATAAGACAAGTTATTGTAAGTAGTGGTATCTGCAAGGTTCTACGCATGTGTGTATCTATGTACTCAAGTCTTCAGAAATATCAATCCCTATCAAGGCTTGAACGGCTTGAAATGGATATTTACAGTGTTCTCTTTCACTAGATGCACTTTGGAAAAGACTTCGCTGGAACTGCTTTCTCTATGATTGTGTGCATATTGTCATAACGATGTTTATGACAGCTCACAACCTCGATACCAGCCACTTGAGGCTTAATGAAACTGATTTGTGTGCATAATAATATTTGCCCGCACCCGACTGTGTTTGGAAGATCGCAGTTCTATCCGCTTTTGTTTCAGAAGCGATCGAGTTTTTACGAACGGTTGGTTTTTAACAAAACCTTTTCATGGTCGATAAAATTTATGACTGCTATAGCACTATAGACTACGTATAAGCGAAAGCAATTTGTACAGGTACCGTATAAGTAATCTGTTAAGAATATGAACTACTGGCTGCTCCCACAACACAGTTTGCTATCACCTTATCCCTCAGGCAGGGCTGCGGCATTTTACATTATTTCTTCAAATACGTTCACTGTTGCGCTGAACAACGGAATTCATTTGCAATTTATAGCCAGCGCTTAACAACCGTTTAACAGCGTGTATTAGGTTGGTGCATACGTTCTCGAACTTTTGGGGCATGAAATATTTATTATCACAACATACGAACAACAATATCAAATCATTTGAAGTAACCACCCTTTACCTCAATTGTCTTTCGCCAACGTGCTGGTAAGTCATGGATGCCTTTTCTCCAAAACGTGGCCGGTTGTGATTCGAAAAGTGTGAGCAGTGCCTTCTTGACATCCTCTCGGTTCCTAAATTGCTGGCCGTCCAAATAGCGTCGAAGGCTGAAAACAAATGATAATCAGAAGGAGCGAGATCTGGTGAGTAAGGTGGATGTGGAAGAACGGTCCATCCGTAGTCCGCCAATTCAGCCGCCGTCGCTCTAGCAATATGCGGTCTAGCGTTGTCGTGTTGAAAATGTTGAAAATACACCTTCACTTGCTCTCCTCGTGTGGTTTGAAGATGGGCCCTCAACTTCCTCAGTTGGTTGACGCAAACCTCTGCCGTCTCTGTTATCCCTTCGTCCAGCAGCTCCCAGTATTCTACGCCAAGAACGCTCCACCAAATGCATAGCATCACCTTTTTCACGTGAAGGTCGGGTTTCGGAACGTCCTCTGCCTCTCCAGTTGCGTCAACCCACTGTGCACGCCGTTGATAATTAGAGTAAAGTATCCACTTCTCGGGCGCGTGTAGCGCAGTCGGATGAGGCGCGACTGTCGCGTGCACCCGATACCAGGTTCCTGGTTCGGATTTCCCGCCCAGGCCAACCAAGCCTTCCATCCCTCCGGCGTCGGTGAATTGGTACCAGATTTGTCTGGGAAGAATAAAGCGCTGACTTGTTCATCGGCTGGCCACCGCAGTCATTGTATGGCCAAATACGCATTCATGTCGCCTCCGCGATATCCCGTAGAAGTAGAATGCGCTGGCGCATCCCAAAAGGGATTGATTAACGCCGTCCTTTATCCTTTATCCTTATCCTTATCCACTTCTCATCCCCGGTGACAAGGTTGTCCAGCCATCCGTGGGCACGTCTGAGGGTAAGGAGAGACAGAGCGACACCGGCTCTGCGACCCATGTCATGTTGTGTCAAGTCGTGAGGTACCCAGCGACCCAATTTCTGCACCTTGCCAATCCACTTCAATCCTCGAACGACTGTTGAGTGACTAACACCAAGAGTGCTTGATAGTTCGCGAGTGGTTTGGTATGGGTCCGCTTCCTCTCTACTTCGGAAGCCATCCAAAGCCAGTGTCATCGGACGCCCTTCTCGTTCATTGTCTTCAACGGAGAATTCACCAACTGCAAACTTCGAGAACCACTGGTACACAGTTCTTCGAGCAGGAGCACTCTCGTTGTGAACATCTTTCAGGCGACGATACGATTCGTTGGCATTGAGGCCAGACTGATGCAGGAATAACATGACGTGCCGAATATGCGTCTCAGTTGGGATGAATTGCTTAGCCATAACAGCTGACGTTAACAACGCAGAAGTAAATGTTAGGAACAGTTTCGTAGCCCTCTCCCTTCTCTATCGATCGATCATTTACGCTTTGGTATATGTGAACAATTTGGCGGGAAAATGTGCTTTCATTTCAGGAGGGATCAAATGTCCGGGAACTTGTGCACCAACCCAATATCAAAAGTGTTCAGTGCAGTGTATCCCTCATTATAGCAGGCACATACGTATACGTGCTATCGCTAGTTACTTCCCTACTAGGGCCACTAATAACAAGTGCTATTTACTAACACTAACATCCATTAACATTTAAGAATATTAATATTCAACATTTAACTCCACCGTTGTCAATCGCTTTCTCAGTTCTTGACCGGTGCCTAGCGTTCAAAGTTAACCCTCGCTTGATGGTCCAAGTAGCACTCAATGACAGGCATTCTATGCGACGGAATATTCCAGAACGCCTTAAATCGAAGATCTTCAGAGCCGTCGTACAACAGTAGCAATGTAGGTACTGAGGAAAAGGTTAAGAGTCTGCTAAACGCATCCGAAAAAAGTGTTGGGGAGTACTTTCTTGTTTGCTTAGTTGGCATTCTATCCGTGCAGGAAGTGTTTCGTCTTAGAGGGCGAGCACAAGAAGGCTGGAAACAGCAATGGTGGCTGAGCATTGGTGGAGAAGTAAGTAGAGGAGCGCCGTGGTGAGAGACGAAGGCAAAGTGGTTTGTGGTTCGACTCCACCTACGGCGCTGTAATTGTGCAGTTCCAAAAAAGGTCTACCACAATCAGCCTATGCGCTATTTGTAAAATCGGTGTGAAAAATGTCGCCAGAAAGGCGCTACCGTGCATTTACGATTGCAGGCAAGGAAAGGTTCCCTACTCAAGGTGAGCTTTTTGCGGTATTTCGACAGGAAGGTGGTGTAGGTCCAGAATCACAGTTAGTTTCTACTCAACGCTTTTTTAAAGACCGAAGAAACCGAAAAAAGAGGTGTGAAAACGTGTGCGCAACACTCATCAACCACCCTGTGGCGCAGTCGGTAAGAATGCCGCCTCATAGAAGAAGCACACGGTGGGATTTCGAGTTCGATTCCGCGTACCGCCAATGTTTCTGCACATATTAGTTTGTTGTTATTTCGTTTTATCATGATGACAGTAGTCAATTTCAGACCATCGATGCTTACAAGAAACCAAGGCGTTTATTACCCTTTCATATGTACTAGTTTTCCAACGATGCGTATCTGCACCATATCGTTTCTCTGGAAATAAAAGGTCTTATTGATCTACCCTTTTAGTCAATAGCTATGACACAAAACTGTGAAATAAATAAACACAAGCGCGTGTCACAAGTACAATGTTCTCCCTGCCAAGGAATGGTCACTTCTTCTTCGTTGAACAAGTAATCCATTGGTGTGGAGAAGTGTCTTCGGTGAACTTCGACGTAACCAACTGCAGCCGACGAAAAAAAGAAACTGGCATATACGAAGGCACGAATAGACAACCTCGGTTTGTTGCAAGCAATGTTGGTCTAAAATTGACTCCTGTGATCATGAAAAAGAGTAATAACAAAAACTATTAAGTTGTAAGGAAAGTTCTGGCAGTTTTGGCACATCTTTTGTACCAGCTTGCACTTTGAATTAATTTGAATTAATTAAATTTGAACTTTTAATTTGCACTAAATTTGAACGGCTGGTCAACTAATCGATAAGTTGTGCTTCTCAGGTAAGGAAATAGTTCTTCTTCTTGGTGAAGCGCTTTTTATGTATTTTTTCAACATTTTTGATTCCTGAAGGAACCTTGCCTTATGAGGTCAAAACTTGCATTGTCTCATAGAAAATGTTATTATAACAATATAGTGGGCCACACGAGGTTTTCAGGTGGCCTCCTTTATTCAGCAGGCCTGACGATTTTTTCACTAACATTGACAACTAACAGTTCCCACTTTTGAAGAAGAGAGATATAGGTAGCCTTGCGAGTTTATTCAGTTTATTCGTCGATTAGAAAACTAAAGGTCTGTTTTTAGTGTTTCGATTGGTCACGATGGGTTACTGCAAGTAGGGGTGAGTGAAGATACTCAACCATGCCTATTATAATCCACCGTAATCCATCAAAAAAAACAGTTCCCAAAAAAGTTACACTTATTGAGAGTTTGGAGAAAGTCCGAGGCAGCTTTTCAAAGAAGCTTGTCAGCAGGAAGCTTGGGTTTTGTGTCTTGGTTATTCTCGTGCTGGGCATCAAGAAGCATCCAGCTAGGGCTGTTGTCACAGACACGAGCGCAGGCAAATCTTTGACTTTTAATCGTTCACTGAATATTAACCGGACCTGCGCGGATGCAGCGGAGACTGTCATCATCTAGGGTTGCCACACCTAGAGCAAGCTTTCCTATAGGACTTACCATCAATTCTCGGTGACTGGGCGACTCAGAAGCTTTTACGAAGGTTTCAAGAGCCGTGCTTTGCCGATCTCTTTAGTTGTATTCAATCGCATAGTTTACGAACACCTCCCAGTATTTGATATATTCGTTATCTTTAGTTAACCTTTTTGGAGATGTGCTGACGAGGACCGTTAGAGGAAAGCTTAAGCTTCGAGTTCCGATTGCTAAGTCACGAATAAGATCTGACTTTCTGACCTACAGGATTCTTAAGGAATTCAATTTGTTGATTGGGAAGTATGCTGACCTGGAGGAGCTTGCTGTGCAAGCCTGTAAACGTCCTATTGCTGGTTGAACTCCAACATTATGATCTAGTGATTTCTCTGTTGATGGTTGCGTAATTGTCATTACTATTCCTATTTTTAGACAGGAGTTTGCTCGTTTGTTCTCTTTGTATTGCTATGTTCGCTTACGCTAGACTATGTTCTATGCCTTGAAATAAATAAATAAATAAATAAATAAATAAATAAATAAATAAATAAATAAATATTCCACCAATATGAATTTGGCCTATATTTCCTTTTACCAAAGTTTTAAAACTTTTGCCTTATGATGCTTCTTGTTTTGTTTGTACCATCATTTTTGTGGCGCAGCATCTCCACGTGTTGTATGACCACATATCCAGCTTTCATGCTGATCCGCCGCATGGAGATACAGATCTACACGTGAAGTAGCCTTTGCAGGACGTGTCTTCCTTGAACCCTGATGCACTGCCAATTTGGTGGCTGATTACTGTCTTACTTTTAGTCAAATTATATCTAAAACCTATATTTGTATAATAAGCGAAAATGGAAAAAACGGCAGTTGAGAATGCATGGAATGCTAAACTTGGTGGCAAACAATGCGAATTTGATATCAAAGAGACCGTCGAGGTTGGACAGAACCTAAAATTAGCATGAAACACATTTTTACAGCGTTTAAAAATTTAAAATTCCATTGGGCAGATCCATACCTGCCAGGGTGCATAATTAGGTGGGACTCGGGAGCGAATATGGGTTAGGTCAAGGTAATTACGGTCTCGCTTAATTGAGGTAATCTCGGACTCAAAAATTTTAAAATCTGGCCAACATCTTTATGCGATTTGGTAGATCATGTTATTCTGATTCCAACAATGTGCATTTTGTTGGATATAATCGACTTTGAAGGGAGTTATGGCAAAGCGGCGGAAACGGCGGTTTAATCCGCCGCCGGCCGCGTTTTGGCGGATGTTTACCGACAGTACTGTACTATGCATTTTTCTCAAATTTGATGTGGTTGGGACACATAAATTTTAAATCCTTTATACATGTATTAAATAATAATGGTAACGGCCTTATGTCCAATCTACATCTTTTCCTACTGATCTTACATACTCTGTTGATTTTATGATGTATTAGGTTGTCCCATAAGTCCCCATCGTTTTTTTCAACGATTCATTGCGGATTTCGCCGGTGGTCTTTTGAATAGCGCTACACAGCATTTGAAAGCAAATGGTTTGTTTTATTAGAGCATGTATTGCATTTTTTCAACAAGAGTTTTGTCAATTTTTAGGTCGGTAAAGAGAAAAGTGAAAAATGAAAAGTGGCCATTTGCGCACTTATTCCTCCCGCTTAGGTTTGGAATTTTTGCGCAGTTTTTTATAGCGTTTGGAAGACAATGTTTTGTGCTATAAGAATTCATGTTGGTACTATTTTTTTTGGGACGTCCGACTTTTACGTCCGAACTTTTACTGAAACCCCTGCTCTATGGAAGGACTTTTTTGCTTGGTGTTAGATGTCGTTCGAAAGAAAATTCTTGCTTTATAGAATTTGTGTCGCCATTGACTCACTGGCAAAATTCATGACAAAAAAAGAAATGTAATATATGATCTGATAGAGCAGATCATTGCCTTTCGAAAGTTGTATAGCGCTATACAAGAGACCATCGGCGAAATCCGCAATGAATCGTGGAAAGAAAAACGCCGGGGACTTACAGGACAACCTCATACTTTTGAAGCAAATGTTCTTTAACGTTTTGATAGCCTGTCTAATGTTTCTGACCCTCGAAATCCGTTGCTTTTGACGGCCTTGAAAGAATGCGAACAGTTCATACTGGGCAAACTTTTACCAACAAAAGAAAGCTATCGACCTTTGGGGGACAGTCTACGTAAGGCTATTGAAGGAAGAACAAATACACAGAACGGTGAATCTCGAAGCCTCGATCAAAATCATTGTTCAATGAGTAGCTTGGGAATACTGCAATGCATTGCTATCAAACGGAATTTAGAATTTCAGCGAAAACAACAGCGGTACTCAATTTGCTCAAACATTCACGCCAAACATAATGCACGATTCTCCTCTATGAACGGCTACTAGCACCAGTCTGTTTCTGCTCAACAGCGATTCACAACATAATAGTCTCCTCAATAGATTGGTACCACTCGCATCCCAGTGCAGCATATGGGAGAATGTCCTGCTTCGTCTAGGGTTGCGTCAAGAGCCGATTGCAGCTTGTCAAGCCTAATCGAATGTCTGACATTCCTGTCTAGTCGTCGTGCTCAAAGCCACGAGCTCTGATGAATCCCGGAACTGGTGACTCAGGACAAATAGTGTAGAAACCGATCAAATTAAACAGCTGGAGTCCGTAAAATTACCCAGATCCGAATCATCCGAAAATCCGGGGTCCGTGAAATTTGCGTTATCTGAGTCACCCAACTACCCGAAGGTTTTCGATTGGATCCAATCTATTATGGACATTGAGCCACATCGGATGTGCATGCATCAGAAGCTGTTGCCAATGAGCAAGGTGCTGAAGGATGAAGTTCACGCTAACAGCAACGCTTAGTGATTATTCTTTCTTTCTTTATAAATGGGGATATCGGTTCATATTGATTGGGTGCTCGAAGCTTCACTATGGTGCCTGATCATAACGTGATCGAGCTTCCGTCCGCAATCATAATCACGGAGTACCTACCCCGATCGGTTCAGTGTGAGAGAAAACCGATAGCGCAGGCGAAACGCTCAATAAAATCGATCGATATATGGACTGCCTTCGAAGCAGCTCCCGACTTCGAAGCGCGTTCGTCGGCCAACACAATCACGTAATCTAATTTCAATCGGTTAGGTCTGAGAGGAAATCGGTATCGCCTCTAAAGGTGAGGCCGATTGCTTTCTCCTTCTCATCTTGTGTACGTCTAATTGGTCTCAAAATCAATTAGGGTTGAGGAGACCCCTTGGTCGAGTGGTCACACTTAGGTTTGTTTCCTTTCGTGCTCTGAAGAAGGCGATCCCGCCGAAACATAAGGCCCGTTTATACTTGCATCGCCGGGCAACACGATTCGAACGGAGCGATGCGTCCGATTGCGTCGCGCTGTTTTGGACGGCGAAGAGCACTCCGAACAGTCAGCGATGCGATCGGCGATTACGTACCAGCACGCACGCAATAGTGCACACATTTCCGGGCCCACGTCTGTTTACTCAGTGTTTCTGCTACTGCCCTACTCAGGGACACACCTCTGGTATGTCCATGGAATCCGGGCGCCCAGAACCTGAAATGGGATTGAAAAGTTTACGGAGAAAGCACAAAACATAAAAGGGGTCTCCGAGGAAAAGTAAAGCAAAAAGACAGAAGCAAGTGCGAGGCCGCACTGCGAAAATCAGCTGATCGGAACCAAACCGCGCCCTATTCTACCGCGATCCATCGCACCGCACCCATGTCGAGCGCGACGCGATTGGTCGCGGGTTCACGCGATTCATTCCGGACAGCTGGCGTCGACGCCGAGCGACGCGATTAATCAATTTGGTCTCATTGCGTGGCCATCGCGTCGCGCGGCGACGAAGTATAAACGGGGCCTAAGCCTAATAAACGCTGTTAACAACCTCGGTTAGAGTTCATGGAAGAACTACTACGAATGTCAATATTATCGGACGATACTGATTGCTTGATCAAAACTTCGTCGTGGTTGCTGATATCCTGATCGACCTTCAGTGGTCCTCCACCGTTTAAACGATCGATATTGATTGCTTGGTCGAAACTTCTCCTTGCTGTGAATCCTTTCTGTCACCAGTCGTAATCACGCAACACCCACCAGTTCGGTTTCACAATTTCGGGACAGTGTCGATACGACGTGAAGCTGGGTGTAGTGTCAACGGTTGACGGAAGTCGACAGACAATGATTCATACCTTCGTCCTTTACTTATGGGGGAGTGAGACGACGAAAACTTATTGGAGTACCCGGACCTGGACTGGAATAACGGGAAGTTTTTTAAATCGGAATTTTCGCTCGATGATAGTTGGCTGAGTGAAATTCTTCAGCCCATGCGTAAAAGTTTTCTAGTGTGAATGTGTGGGCGAGCTGCGTTGATATGAATGAGGCTGATATTCGAAAATTGCTGATATTCTAAAATTTCTACTCAACCCTATATCTTTCCCAACGTAGTCAATTTTTTAGATATACATTAGCGAATAGTCGACTGATGCCAAAATGATATTTCCGGGCATTAGTTTTGAGATTTTTTGAAAACCTAAAAAACCCATAAAACCTATAAAGAACCTACGGCAAGGATTTATACAAATTTATTAATTTCTTGTATTTGTTTATTTATTTTAGTTAATAAAAAGAGTGAGGCTAGAGTTTCCGCGTTAGCTGCACGCTCAATGAGTGATTGTGAGGCGAGTGTCGTTCTGCTTGTAGACCTTCCATGAACACAGTAGGGAAAGATATTTAATCGAGAGCGTTTCAGCGTAATCACTTCGACCTCAGGGACAGTCGACTTTCGGCACCCACATTCCACTCATGCATGTGTACTGGTGCCACTTGGGGTTCGCTGAAATCGAAACCTTTTAAACGTCGACGTAAATGGGATGCGAAAATTCTTAAAATTACCCCAGTAATCGATAGTACAATATCCTTGCGCTTTTTCTGCGTGTTCCACCCACGTGTTTCCTAACGAACGAACACGAAGTGGCTCGACGTGAAGAAGTTTGTCTCTTTTCTGCAAGGCTTCGATGGAGCACATATCTGCAAAATGTTAGGGATTTTTGCAACTTAATTTAATGATACATATATTTAATTATATACATTATATTTAAATATATATTTACATACAGCATATTGTGAAATATATAAATATGTACCTTTTTTATGTCAAGTTGAGCGCTCTTCTAAAAAAGCTTTATGCTTCTGAAATAAAAGTGAACGTTTCCCAAACCAAAATGAGCTTCACATAGGTTATGCTACAGACTCTCGAAGGTGGTAAAAATAATTTTTGTTCAAGGCAAATTTGCTATAATTTTCTTTGAATTTTTAAGTTTAGCTATCAGAATAATACGTGTGACAATTTTATAAAACTGTTATTTTTGAGAAAACATGATAAATTAAATCTTGTTTTAAAGCGTATAAGGCAGCAATCACTAAGTGCACTAAAATACGGCATCGCGACATACACTTGCGATTTTTGTTTGACTGATAGAGCAAAACCTACTTGCATGATGCATGAAAATGAGGATACGTATGTTCTTCACATCTGTTCTTTGTTGTATTGCTCACAGGTGTCAAATTTTCTGCGAACAGACATCTCAAAGCTTCACAAAAAGTCATACTCACCTTGAACAAAAAATAGCCAACCTTTTTAGAGTCTCTATTTTAATGTGGAAAGAGGTCGTTTTGATTTCGAAGCTATTCAGTTTAATTTCAAAAGCATTAGGCCTGTTTAGAAGAGTGTACGACATGACGTGAAAAGTGTCCAATTTGACGAGAAAATCGAAGATGTATATGACGATGTATAACCAGGCGTCAGTGTGCCTCTCGGCCGCACACCTCTTACTTCGCCGTGGTAACAACTTCTCATCATCAATTGCAGCTGCCATATATGGCATAGTTTTACGCAGAGTGAACACCTTAACCACGTTGAGTGGGGCAAATTAGAAAGGATCACAAAGAGAGGCTGCTATTCTAGAGATATTGATATTAGAGATCTTGGTATTACTTCTCGGAAAAGATGGATCGACTATAAATCTACATGAATCATTCCGCTAATATACTGACGAAACGCTACAAAAATCAGCATTTCTGAATGCTATGAAATATTCAGAGAATCACCATTTCATTACGACAGGGCGAGAATAATAAAATGCCTGTAGAGACTATAAATACAAAGCATTCATCGACTACCCTCACCGCTGAAGGTTCTGCCCCCTGACATCCACAAAAAATCGATAATTCGATGAATATCGACTGATGGAGATCGATATTTCAAAAACGACCTTCAGATTCGTTTTCAGTGACCTCGATTATTCCCAGGGCTAAAGTTTCGGACCGCTTGAATGACATCCACAAAAATCGATAATTTGATCATTTCGAGAGAGAAGACGCTCTATCACTTGTTTCTCGGCAAAAAGACAGCCGATAACTGGCTGAAGTACCAAGAAGCGAAGAAAGCTGCAAGAAGGCTGGCTGTTGCAAAAGCACTCATTATGGAGATGTCAACAAGAAGCTCGAGTCGCGGGGTGGTGAGCGGTATCTGTACCGACATCCAAAATTGCGTAATCGGCAAACCGAGGACATTGAGAAGTTTTTCGTCATCAATGGTGAGAACGGCCATCTTCTTATGGACCGCAAGAAGGCATTGAAGCGATGGCGCAAAGTCTTATTTTGAGAAAACCTTTACAGTGAATTTCCTCATCCAGCCATCCTCACAGCGGCTTTGTGCCAAAGATCACCGTGGACTGAAGCGGCTGTGAAGGCCAGCAAAGCGACTGGGCCCGACGACGTGACAGCAGAACTGTGGAAGTCGAAGTTTTGGTACCCTGCTGACTGGTTGACGAAATTCTTTAATCAGGTTGTAGCAGAGAAGAAGGTGCCTGAGTGTTGCGCCAAAGGCACGACGATTCCGATTTGGAAGAAGGGCAGTCCTGCAGATTGCTCCAATTCGTTTGCTTTCGCACAGCATGAAGATCTTTGAGCGAATTGTCGACGGACGAATTCATGACATCGTCCAGCTTTCCAGCAATCAGTGCGGCTTCGTAGCTAGCTCTGGCACCATTGATGCCATACATACCTCCCGCCTTCCGTTAGAGAAGCATCGCGAGGAACAGAAGCCAGTGCACGTCCCATCTTGACTTGGAGAAGGCCTTTGACCGCGTACTGCGTGAGCCTTGCGACATCATGGAGTTTCCGAAGAGCTCATAGAGTGGGTGCGAATTCTCTACTCTTGTCCAAAGAGTGGAGTTCAAGCTGCAGCTTGAACCTCGATGGAGTTTCCAATCTTTGTAGGGGTACACCAGGTTCTGAATTTTCCCCTCTCCTCTTTGTTGTCGTCGTGGATGTCATCACACGAGATCTTCAGATGCCCGTCCCTTGGACGCTGCTTTATGCTGATGACGTGATGCTCGCTAGCGAAGGTAATGATGAACTCGAGCGAGAGCTGCAAGCTTGGTGTGATCGCTTGGAGCGGTTTGGAATCAAACTGAACGTGAAGAAGACTGAATATATAACGACGGACGTTTCTGAGTCCAGCTCCATCAAGGTTAATGGCATCGAGCTCCCACGCACTGCGGTCTTTAAGTACCTGGATCAGCAGTCGCCTTTGACGGCAAACTGATGGTTGAAGTGAATTCATGCGTGAGTGCAGCTTGGTTCAAGTGGCGCTCGTTGACTGGCGTGCTCTGCGACAGGAAGATACCGGAGCGCTTGAAGTCGAAGATCTACAGAGCAGTCGTCCGGCGGTAGTAAGTAGAGTGTTGGCTGCGACAAAGGAAACGGAAAGTCGCCTCAGCGTAAAGGAACGAAGATGCTCCGCTGGACGGCAGGAGTCATGCACCTAGACCGCATTCGAAGCGATGCCATTGCTGAATTCGGTGTCGCGCCGATATCTGACAAGATACGCGAAGCTCGCTTACGATGGTACAGCCACGTCCGCGGAGGAAGAAGGGGGGGCAGACATAACTCCAACGCCGCGCGAACTCGCCTGGCGTCGTGCGTCGTGCGGCGAAAATGGACGAGTTGTCGCGGCCCGATTGTTTCCGAATAGGACGTCTAGTAGCGCTTTCGACAGGGGCGGCTAGTGACTTGCGCTAGAGCGCGAAAGTGTGTACGGCGACTGTCTATCGCGTTTTTCGTGAGGAGGATGGACATATGAGGGTAATTAAGATGTTTGATGGAGTAGAGCGCAAACCGAAACAGTGCCCTACTTTAAAATCTATAAAGATGCATACGAAGCCTTCACAAGGACAAAGTCTGCCTGAGTTCTGGTATTCCCACTATAGAATGAAATGAGGTGGGAGTCACGTTTGCAAAACACGGTGTTCACTATGGTGAGGTCATGCTATTCCGCATACTCAGTGATACGCTCACCATCTGCATTACGCGACCCGTAACCGGATCCACCATGACAACTGTACCGTCTTTCGTCCTGCCCACGTGCCCATTAGAGTCACCAGCGACAACGATGACATCATTCGACGGCACTTCTGATGTCTTCTCATCAAGCAGCTCCAACGCTCATTCATGGCCTGGTGTCGCATCTAGTCTGCAGAGCATACACAGAAAAGAAGTGATAGAGTTGCTCATTAGCGGCGACAATGTTTTCATCAATCGATCGTAAAAGCGCTCGACGCTTACAATCGAGTCACGAAATCGCTCGGAGACGATTTTTCAGATCATCCGGCACTGTCGCCTTACCGGGCTTCATCTTCTTCAGATCCGCTTCTGTTTCCTCACGGTGATCTTGTGAACGGACCGTGAACAGAAGCCACAGAAGGGATGGCCGGATGAGGAAATTCCATAGTGGAAGTTTCCTCAAAGTAATCACGCCATCGCTTCAGCGCTTTTTGCAGTCTGTCAGGAGATGGCCGCTCTCATCATTGATGCAACGAACTTGCAATATCCTCGATTTGACGATGGCGGGTCTTAGCTAGTCGGTACAAATACCGCTCACCATCGCACGATTCGAGCTTTCGGTAGACATCACCATAATGAGTGGCTTTCAGCCTCGACTTTCTTTGCAGCCTTCTTCGCCTTCTGATACTCTTACCGGTTGTCGGCTGTCCTGTCGCCGAGAAACACATGA
Organism: Heligmosomoides polygyrus polygyrus; assembly: GCA_947396885.1. NCBI lineage: Eukaryota > Metazoa > Nematoda > Chromadorea > Rhabditida > Heligmosomidae > Heligmosomoides > Heligmosomoides polygyrus. The sequence continues at coordinate 1,995 of CANDYH010000926.1, read as the reverse complement.
TACAGCGACTTCTCTCGAACCTTCGCTTTCACATCGTCGGTCCACAGCCATGCTTGCTTGTCGACTTTGCGTCGTCCAGGCTTCGTAGTGCCGAGTTCCGACCTTGCAGCTTGGCGTATCGCATCGGTTGCTTTCTTCCAAGTTTCATCGACAGTCGTAACTGTCGGTAACGCACGCGAGAAATCACTGCGCTTCCTTCTCTTTCATTCGCCACCACTTAATTCTTGCAGCACCGCATCGCTCGACCTGCTTCAGCTTCGAGAAGCGATCTTCAAGTACAGATCAGCGGTCGATGTTGTGGGGCGACTGTCTCATACGGCACTACCTTCGCGTCTGTGACAAGGCTCCGGTCGCGATGCTTCACAAGCATAAAGTCTATCTGAGACTTGGAGCTCCACTATAATATGAGATGGAGGTGGGAGTCGCGTTTTCGGAAAACGGTGTTCACAGTGGTGAGGCTATGCGATTCCGCATACTCAAGAATACGCTCACCATCGGGGTTACGAGACCCGTATCCGAAACCACCATGACAGCTGTACCGTCCTTCGCAGCACCTACATGCCTATTAAGGTCACCAGCGACTATGATGACATCTTTTGACGGTACCTCTGCTGTCTTCTCATCAAGCAGCCTCCAACGCTCATTCATGGCCTGGTCGTAGCATCTAGTCTGCAGAGCATACACAGAAAAGAAGTGATAGAGTTGCTCATTAGGGCGACAACGATCTTCATCAATCGATCGTCAAAGCGCTCGACGCTTACAATCAAGTCATGAAATCGTTCGGAGACGATTATTCCGACACCGCTGGTGGTCTTGGCACTTCCACATAGAACGGACTTGAAACCACGTCCTATGTCCCTTGACTTGCGGCAAGACCACCTCGTCTCCTGCACCGCACAGAAATCAACTCTTCTACGCTCCAGTGCTTCAACCAACTCGCACGAGCGGCCCGTCAACGTACCCACATTCAGCGTAGCCACGCGGGTCCTGCTTACGTTACGGGACTTTTGGACTAGCTCAGTTGCGCGCCGATGCCGTGCTCGCATCAGGGACCCTCGCATACTTCTCACACTCGCCGGGTTCTGCGAGTGCGCGTCGGCTCGCGGACGCCGTAACACTATCTCGATAAACGAGAGCTGATATACACCATGTGATGTGACATGGGTCTTCGTAGGCTGGTTCACAAGGCCTTCGCTTGCAATCGAGTGTCCGTGTTCGGTTGAGCTCACAGAGCTCACAGATTCCAGTAGCACCACGTGGAGGAACGGACATCGCCACCAACATGCACGCAATACAACAAAGCCAAACAGGGACAAAATGCAGTACAAAATATAGACAACGAACTAGTAATCCGTGTCACTTGACAATATGTAAAGCACTGGTTTCATGGGTTCACCACCGTCTGTTATTGCGTTAGTCAAAAATATAAGCAAATCGTTTCCACGGTATCCCGTAGATGATGAGTCCATCTACAGCATAGTGGGAAGGTATTTATTAGCAGAGGCGTTCATTCATTTTTTTGTCGTATCGATCTAATTGGAACTTTATGTCCAAACATCTCAGAAAAAAGAAGCAAACTCACGGGGGCAGCGGCCAAGCGGTGGCTCCCACTTGCCATTCACGCACTCACTCATTTTTGTCTCTATAAGCACTCGAAGCTTTTCCACCTGACTACGTAACCTTTCACACAACCCACCCAGAACACACTGCAGGACCACTAGTGCAGTGAAGGTGAGCGCGAGTACCACCGCTGTACATTCCGTCAATGGCCTTTGCATAAGGAGAATCAGTTTTCATTCGAAGTAGGTGTACCTCTCGTACGTGCCAGTAGAGTTGACAGGCTGGCATCCTAAACAGCGACTATCACTTGTAGAAGAGAATGATGCAATCTCTTTCTAAAGCATACCTGGTTCGGCGTTCTACGATAACGAGAAAGCACAAAGCGAGGAGAAGGTGACACATCGATAACTGCAAACTCACTTGATGAGCAGCCTT
>CANDYH010000925.1:0-19416 GCA_947396885.1 Heligmosomoides polygyrus polygyrus | reverse complement strand
GCTTTTTGGCGAATTTTTTTCTTTCGTCCTCTCCTCGACCTCTGGAGTCATCAAAAGCAAAAAAAATAGTCAGCAAAAAAATGCACAGCTAGATAAATACCGTGACGTGGATAAAATATGTTGTACTTGGTAACAGTGAGCTGAAATAGTGATAGTGAAAGCTGCGTAGAATAAAAAGCAGTCTGTAAAGAAATCGGAAGAGCGATGAACGTGTCATCTCAATACTTGTCAATGAGGTGGCAGAGAGAAGCACTTTCAAAACTAATTGAGAACATTCGGAAACAGTCATATGGGGGTAGCATCTAACTAGAGCTTCCTCAGCGTGACAAGCGTAGTTTAATGGATGCTCGACATCAGCCTACACGACAAAACTAGCTTCTTTACATCTGACAACAGGTTGAAAGCGGGGTTAGGAAGTGAAGAAGGTATCCTACCGAAGCCAAAATGTACTCTTTATTAGCCAAAAAGGGAGCCCTTCACAGAGCAAATCACATAGACCCCCCGGATGAGAATGAATCATTTGAATGTGCACTGCAGCTTCGTCTAGGAAACGTAGGAAATTATCGTATTATTATATTCTAACTTTAATTTGAGCCCTGAACCTTTTGTAAGTTAAGTTCTGAGCACGACAGGACCATTCCCGGTGTCACTTATACCTTATCAGCCCGCCCTGAAGTGAAACCTTTTTTTGCCATATTTGGACCACCCAGGAGCATTTAGCAAAAACGAAACGGTTCCGTGATTCTCGTCCGATGCCCTACAAGACAATATAGGTCTCGTTCAGAATCTCCGGACCGAGTTCAGTGACCTCCCTCGTAAGTTGTGTTCCTGTATATAATTCATTTCCAGCATGTGCACACACCAGCCTGTTTAGCTCCACCACACTGCATGCCAATATACTTTCTAAACACCACTCCCTTTCATTTTGCTTAGATTATTCAAGCACTTTGCAGTTGTTGATGTAAAATGGTAGGTGATATTCTACAGTACTGCTAATTACGTTTTTATCATCGCTTGATTGAACAATGTGACACAGCATCGAAATGCGAGAAGCAATCTCAATGTGTATCAGACGAATAAATTTCTAAGCGTGAAACCTTGACTATAATTAAAGTTATAAAAAATAGGACTAACCAAAGGTTCAGGGCAAAGTGTGCGGCCGTGATCGGTTTAAACCCTAAGGCAGATGGGGAGAAAGTGAGACCCGAGGGTCCGTGGTAAGATCTAAGAAGGTGGTAGAAAAGTTGAACAAACAAACGATGAGTGTTGTCTCATGAAGAGTAAAATTGGATTGCATAGCCCGAAACAGTATTATTAAAGAAGGCATATTCAACGCAAGAATTTAGTATATCTGTTAGTGATACGTCGATTCATCCTGCTAGGCCATACAGTTCCGAACTGTTTTCACAGCCGATCGAGTTTCCTATCGGTGTCCAGCACTAAGGTCGGTTGTCTTTATGAGAGCTCTGTTTAAGAGCCGCTAACTGCGGCTGAGGTAGAACACAACCCACAACTACCGGAAACGCGCATTTCATTGGGTTCCGGTAGGGCGCGAGACTAATGCACACTTCTTGACGAAAAGGCAGTCCACGCGGAGCAAAACCTAGAAATTGCGAAGCGCGAAAACAATGACGCCAAAGAAACAACAGAATTACACAAAACATGAATCCGTTACAACTCCTTATCAAGAACGTTGCTAAGGAGACCACAAGACTGTGAAACTCATCTGCGTATTGCTGTATCCACTTTGCTTTTCACTTTAGTTTTTTGAGATGGTGCGCTTCCCTAAAAAAACTTTAAACAGTTTATCAAATAAGAAAAGTGGCAGACTCGCTACTACTACCGAGAACAATTTTTCAATTAGAGGTCGGGATGACTTGGCAAATATAGGAAGAATGGTGCGTTCAAGCAGAGTATCGTACTGAACACAAGGGAGCAGTTTTACTAACGAGAATTGACGGCAATTGAACGATGCTGTTTCAAAAAGAGAAAACCATGTCAACGTTTTCACCTTCTTTTTCTTTCATCTTTTGCTATTCTATTTATACTAAATACTAGTTATTAGTATGATACAAGGGTATTGAGATATATCCAGTTTCTTCAAAGTTGTTTTAAGACGAAGCCTTCATGAATCGGAGCGGAGGATTTCGCATTTTATGCAATTGTGACAGCAGCGGGTGTAATGGGATGCACGAATCGTTCGAGGTTAGTTTACAAACGCTCTTAACTGAAAACCTCTCGGTTCTACGTACTCCAAATTTGTAAAGCAAATAAATACAGATATACAAATAGGGTCTCCCTTCTTAGTTACTTTATCACCATAAGAAGTGCTAAGAGGAAGCAAAAGAGATAAAAATAAACTTGAAGATTAGGTCTGCAATCTGCGTCCACGGGACGCTGCTGATGGGATCTACTTTCTTAAGAACTTTATGCGACATTCATTGAATAAAGGGTTTACCTTATAATTGTGAGGAACGTTAGCTTGGTTGCACAGCTCAGAGCATGTGATAATATTGCAGCATAAAAAGAATTTGGTGGAGGTCGTCGCGAAGTAAAGTATAGGCCAGAAAGGTCAATGTGCAGTTCGTTGGACCTTGTAAAAAATGTGAGCCGTTAAGTAATTCACAGGCAATCCATAATCGTTTCTTGAGAATCCATACCGGTTGTGTGGGTGAGGTGACTACTTTCTGCTTTGCTTACGACGGAGGATAGTGTACAGTCTCAGCCGGAATGAAATATGTAGCGCGACAACTGGTAAAAATTTTGTAAATATTAGGGTGAGCCAAAAATGATGAGACAAATTCAGCAAATTTCTTTATCTCTTTATAACTCAATTACAGCTCAACGGTGCTGAGGAATGCATTCGGCATTAAGGTCAATGACCTTGCTGCCATTGATCAGCCACCTTCCTGATTCCATCCTTCCAGAACTGCTTGGGCCTGTTGCTGATCCACAGCCGAGGTCTGTTTGTGTCTTTGTGTCCCTTCCGACCATGAAGTCCTATAGGCTCAAGAAGTAGTGGTAGTCGCATGGAGAGATGTCCGGCGAATACGGTGGGTGAGGCATGTGAACGTAGCCCAGCTGAGCAAGCTTATCCGTGGTCACTTCTGCCCGATGGGGTGCTGCATTGTCAAAGAGGAGGGCCTTCTTGAAGCGCTGAGACAGAATAAGTGCGACTCGCCGGTCCATCTCGTGTATTTCGTTCACCATGGCCTTGGAGCCCATTGTCGTGCTTTTGAACAGCTTCCAGTATACAGGTCCATGGGCGCGGACTCAAAAGCTCAGGAGGTGCTTCGCCGTGAACATCCCGCCGAAAGAAGGTCGGTAACAGGTAACCAGGCCCCATCCAGACTCGCTGCTTAGTGAGGTAGAAGGCGTACTTCTCACCTTGCGTTACTATTGAGTCACGCTGCTCGGGGGTGGGAATTGGGCGAGATTTGTGCGACGACTCGTCGGACTGGGGTTTCGGCATGACACAGACTGGGGTTCTGACATGCTTCTGGAAAGGGCGAAAGTGGTCACTTCTCAAGTGGCCTTCAGTAAGTAGCAAACATACATACAAATACGAGAAGAACGAAACCGGACTCCAGTCACGACATATATGGGCACGGCATAGAGAGTCTCATTACTTTTGCCCCCCCCCCCCCCTTAATAGTCAGTTAGCTTAGTCACCGTAGAACTCAAACATATATTGATTATTTGACTAATTGCAGTGTGTGCTTGTGAGCTGCATTCATTGACGTTTATCGCTGAGCAAGTGAAGCTTGTAAGCAAACCATAACCACAGCTGAATGACTGTTGTCTTGAGACATTTTGTTAAACGCCTAGAAGAATTGACAAATGAGAAGATGGTGCAGTTGCACCTCACAAAGACACTGGCAGACCACTTTGGCTCTTTTCACTTTTAACCTATTGACGACCGATATTCCAAACGAAACTTTCTCTCAAAGGGTTAGCCACATATTGGAGAAGGCCGAAACAGGTTCAGAAGCAGAACATAGAAGATGTATTTGCCGTTATAAGAAAGTCTGCGAAGAAAAAGAACGCACGTTCGCACCGAATCTTGCAGAGAAGGTGACCCCACGATGTAGCAAGTGTTTGAAATATTTTTGTCTAGACTGTTTTCATAGTTTTTACAAGGAACGTAACTAATTATATTGTGGGTAACCATTTTTGTAAAACGTGCGTAGTTGCTTTTGATTAGTGTCGATTTTGTCAATTCTCATGAAGCTAGAATAGTGTGCAGTGTTGATTTTTGTCAATGCTTAGAAGTGAACGACTCTCCGACCACTGCGCAGTAGCACTGCTAGAATCCAGAGTATCTAATGAATGCTTGTAAACTATTAAAAAGCAAGAAATGGGCCGCAGCGAACAGCTCTATGACCGTGGGCCGAAATCGGCCGGAGTGGTCCGTCGCGACCGAAAAAACTGCGTGCCGAAATCACTGAGTTCTAAAGGCAAACCTCATTGTAGTCGACATGACGTCATCAGTCGCGCGATCCGTAATAAACGGAACGCGCTACAAATTACGCCTATTTCCTTCCCGACACCACCATTTAGGCGGGGTCACTCAGATTCTCGGCTGCGTTTTACCGGAGCAACGACAGTGTTTCGAAAAGTTAGCGGGATGGTGCCCGCTCCTAGATTGCACATGGTCGTGAAACAATCACAGAAACCGTTCTTCTGTAGTTGAACTAGGCAAGGGAAGCAACTCAGGGGCTTGTTGGTTTACCGTCCCATTTCAAAGATATCTTGCCGGTGTGCAGCGGGGCACCAGCCGGCTTAGTACGTGTATCGCATCCGATAAAGGCGCTATGCAATCTGCTGCGCTTATTCGCCCCAAGCCAGGTTATCTGATTTCAAGCGATGCTTTGAACGGTGGAGGTTTTCTGCCGCCAGCTGTTTGCCTAGGTAGCGAGCGACTCATGGAGCGAAAAGGTTGTTAGCTGCTATAACTCTGATCACACCTGTGCGTTGTGATGGTTGACACTTTCAGAAACGTTCGTTTCTTCCTAGCATTGACCTGAACTGGTAGAAGGCTCAGGTAACGAAGAATCTCGGATAGCCACACGAAGAAGTGTGGGAATACGCGGAAATACAGTATCACGCATGTCCTTTGGTCAATTGCCGAAAAAGCCGCTTTGGAGCGTTCCCAAGCGGCTTTTTTAAATACCTTTTTTAAATCAAGTACTTGTGAAAAGAATCATATATTTGAACTCAGCTCGACCTCTATATCCTGACATATAAATCTCATTAGTTGAACAATGCATATAGGCCTGACACAATCAATCGAGTGGGCGCGACAACCTGTAGAGCGAGTGTATTTATCTTTTCCCAGAATGCGCTTGGAGTAGACCTACATTCTTTGCAAAGCAGCTTGAGCGAATATGTGGAAAGTTGCGCATTGGTGGGACTATGCTGTATCAATCTCACTGATGAAGCTTTGCCCAGTGGAAGTGTGCATAACACTACTCTTTTTCATTTATGATGCAAACAACGGTCTTCTCGTCAAATAAAGCGTTTTCCTCCGACACTTCTCTCCGACAACCATTACTATCTCACTACTGCTACAGTTCTTTCGAGTTATATTTGCGTTGGAATAGAAGAAACTCAAAACAGCTTAGAAACACACGACCTTCCACTGCTGTGTTAATAGCTACCTAGAATTCCGTAAAAATTCATATTTTCACCAAAACTTGAAGCCGTATTCTCAACGAAATGAGAGGTGACAGAGGACCTAGTCATTGATAGTGTTGGAAGTTCTTTAGATCTGTTGTTCTTCATACACAGTATTTATTCACGATCTTCGAAGTTCCGCTATTTTAGCTGGAACGTGGGAAAAGCGTTGGAACGAAATATGACTTTAGCAGATGAATGCCGCGAGGATATTATTGAAACACCATTGTAGTTCAGCCTCTAAGGTCATACGGCCTTTGTACGCTTCGAAAGTATGGGTGACGCTAGCGTAGCAGTAGCGTTAAGCTCAGATTAGCACAAAACGGAATACTCTTTTAGAAAGCAGTGAAGCTCAATCAAAGTGTAACCGATCAAATGTCTTGGTCTGCCTGCTGAATGCCTTTTCCCATAATGAAATGAGAGGTACCCTCCATAAAATAGGCGTCATTTGTGGTGTGTCTCCGTGTTTGTTACAGACCGCGCGACTGATGACGTCATGTCGACGACAAGGTTTGCCGTTTAGAACTCAGTGCCGAAATCGGCCCGCGCGGTCTCAATGGCTTAAAGTACTTGTGCTAGCTTCGCGTGCTCCAACTTGAACGTATTGGCTTTAGTGCAAAGCGACAACAATCCTATGTACCGGTAAAGCGTTTCCGAAATAGATACAAAACGAGATCACTCTGCTGGGATCCACGAAGCTCCACCAACATGGAGACTCGTACGGGCCACACCAGCGAATTGCCAGAACTTTCAAGCAAAAGGAGAAATTGACATCCAGGAGAATTGCATCCAGGAGAATTTAGAGAAGCCTAGCCTAATAAATTGGACATCTAACCGAGAAAAGTTCAGCAATTAACCGTTCTGTCAAAAAAGTTGCACCTGCTCCTTCTCGATTTAACCCTCTCTGCTTGGAATTGCACACTTTTCCCATCATCTGTGTGCAGGGTGTGCAAAAATTACCCGCACAGGGTACGACGCAGTCCACAACTAGCAGAACTGGATTCAACTTTTTATACCACACGCAAATGCATTCCAAGTTTGAGCCCTTGAGTGCTTACAGAGCGGTAATGGCAAAGCGAAATCCGAAACGTTCGGCCATCATCTCCCTGCACCTTTCTGGTCGCAGCGTCGTTTTCATCGCCAATGTTCTCAATGTTCCTCGACGAATGTTGTATAATAGACACTGGATTCGACGCCGATTTTCCGGATCATCGGATGATTCGGATAGGCCATTTTTCCAAGCCCCGGATCTTCGGATGATTCAGATGAGGGCGATTTCGAAAACCCCGGATCTTCGGATGATTCAGATGAGGGCAATTTCGAAAATCCCGGATCTTTGGATGATTCAGAAAGCGCCATTTTCGGCCGAGCCGGATTTCGGATATCCGATTCGGATACAACTGGATAAGCGATATAATAGGGGTACCCAACCTCTTAAAAACGGAACACATCAGTAGCTACGCGTTTATTTCATTGTCCAGTAGAAGTCACGAGCGCGCAAAGCAGCTTGTAGTGTGTTACCTTGAATTAAGTGGTTATATGCACTGGTAGGAAGACATGTGAATGCCCAATTACATCATTACTGTCCTAGCTCAATTCACTACTGGAGTAGAACAGTGCTACGTAAAAGATGTCGTGTTTGGCTGCCTTACAAGGAAAGCACTCCCAGAGTTACTTTGCGCCTACAGAACAAACAAAAAAGAGCATTAAAACGCCAACGAGCCACTACCCACTGATAGTGAGTTGGCAATGCACAGCGAAGCAAAAAAGGACAATGAAACGATTACGAAACGTCTCCCAGGAAATTCGGACCTTACGTGTTCAGAGGTCTTGTACGCCCGCGATGCCGCAGGCGGGTAGCAGCCCGGAGCGCAGTAGATAGCGACATTGCTCCATGGGGGGGGGGGGGAGTTCGGGAGTTCGACTTTTCTGCGCTGCTGCTATTTTGCATTTCAACTGATTGGTTGAGATTTGAGGAATTCTGACGTCTTTACCATTTTAGATGTTTTCTGCGCAATTTTTCCAGATGCATGTCGTGGAGAGTAGCTTTGTTTATTACTGACCGGTTTTTTAACCAAAAGGCAATGAGAAAGCTGATCAACATAATGATGTATAAACGTGTATAACATCAGTGATACGGAGGCACAAAGTGCATGAAACAGAAGCACTGGTCACATTACAGATAGCGTATAAAGGCTGCAGGCTCCTCATAGTTTGCTTCCATGCATGGACCAATGACATCGGCTCCAAAGACGAAATCGAATCGAAGACGTACCTGTTCCTCCGAAACAAGAGTTTCACCCAAAAATGATGTCATATGTCCACTGCTTGCTTGCCTTTCCACGTCCATCAGTTCATCTTGCGGATCCCAACCCTCTTCTTGTTTTCCACCACTTCCAGCTGTTCGTCTTCGTCAATTTCAAGTTGACATGCTTCGAAGTCTTGAGCATGCTGGCGATCCATTCGGCCAGCTTAATTTCTTCCGTCGAAAGTTTCTTGTCTAAAGGTGGGCCACCCTTCAGCGTGAGCAGGTGGATCACCACTCGAGCATCGGCGGAAATTGTTGGTGTTAGGTTTTGGAAAACGAACGGACCTCTGATTTCCAGGTGATAGGCAAAGATGAGTGAAAGATTGTATCGATGGCAATTTGCGAAATCCATAGACTTCCCTTCACATCTCAACCATCTGTGACGTCACGTCCTGGTCTCTTTTGAGAAGTAAGACGGTTATACCGAGGTCATTGGTCGACGTAGGGCAACAAACTGTGAGGAACCTGTAGCTTTTCATATGCTGCCTGTGTTGTGCCCAGTGCTGCTTCAAGCACTTTATAACTGTGTATCATTGGTGTTGAACATTTATACATCATCATGTTGAATACCATAGCATGCAGCTAGAAAGTGCGCAGGAAACTTCTGTAAATGATATAGACGTCAGAATAAAAAATAAATCCCTCAAATCTTAACCAATCAGTTAAAATGCAACAATACAGCAGCGCATGAAGATGCGAGAACTTGCTAAAGCGGTTCGCGAATGGCACGCACCGCGCGACCGTTTTTTCTGATAAGAAAGTCCTCACCTTGAAACCCACGATGAATCGTCAAAACCATCGCATTCTCTCACAGAATGTTGGAGCTGCTATCCGCGACGGGAAACTGCTCGGTAGGATGGCACATCCGGTTTAAGTTATAGTTTGGGATGCGGTTAGTTCAAACGGCAAGTCTCCATTAGATTTTGTCTAATCCGGCGTCAAAATTAACAAGGACGAGTGCCAGAAAACGATTTCGGAGGACGTGTTGAAGCCGTGGGCCGATGCACACTTCGGTAATGACAGATGGTGCTTCCAGCAGGATTATGCGCCTGCACACAAGGCGAGGAAACGCAGCAGGGGTGCAAAGGTGAGCCCCCGCACGAAGACTGTCCTTCGAATTCACCGGATTTTAATCCTCTCGATTTCTCTGTCTCTCTGTTACTGAGAGCAAAGTTCGTACTACTCGAAACACAGTTTGGCATCTCCGAAAGCTTTCCTGACTGACGTATGAAACGACATGAGCGAAGACTAGCTCCATGCCGTGTGTGATGCGCTCGTTACTCGTCTGAGGACTTGTGTTCATAAGAAAGACGGCCACTTCGAATGTCTTTGATATGTTTTTATTACTAGTGGAATAAAGAAGTTATGTGTTAAGTTTCGTTCGAATCCGCATTTGTGTTGAAGTTACATGGTGATTTCTGTGTGCGCGTAATTTTTGCGCACCTATATTGTAGTATGCTATATTAGTAAAAGAACTTATTCCTCCAAGTAGTTAAGGTTAACAGGCACAGTACTCCTGCGACGATGGAGCTACAGTTGCTGCTACCTAAATAATTATTACATTAATAGAGACATGCCAGAACGAGTGCGAATCTGAAAATCATCGAGGAGTAATTGAAACTGTTGTGCTGTGTTGCCTCTTTAAATAAGATACTTTGCATACTCATCTTGCCTTTGAAGAAAAGCAGCTCTTTCATCATCAACGTACTACTAAACGATAGGATATACATGAAGGGCCGGCACTAAATGCCAAACGTATAATGTGAAAGCTAAACAATGGTTAGGAAAATGCTTTCAAAGCCCACCAGATATCCTGTGAAATTGAAGCTGTGAGGAATCCGTAAGAAAAGCCAGTGATACGAAGTATTGAATGGAAAAACATATGATTCATATTTGAAGGCTCCTTCGTGTCAAATAACACATCCAGCGTTCTAATTTGATAACGTTCATTTTGCACAGAATTAAATTTCAATATACACGTTGAATCATTCTTACGATTCATCGAAAAATCAAATGCGAAGAATGAAAATGTAGTCATAGAAAGAAGAGACAAGGAATAACTTGTTGTCGTGCAAATAAATTAAAAGCTATCTATTTTATGTCCAAATTCCATAATGCGCCGTAGGAATTTTTGCAGTTGGTGCTCTGCAGTATGAAGGGATATGCAGCGTTCGAAGATTTCTGTTTTCTTTCTAACAACATGTAGGTGTTGTGTCTAATGCGGTTGCAACTAATTCTTCTCAGAGCTACGTCGGTACGGTCAAAAGTCTCTTGGAGTGCAAAACGATACAGCAATTAATTATCGACATGAAAAGAGGTTATTCTCAATTTCAGTACGTTGCTGTTTTTAGCACATTTATATTTCCACTTAAATAATTTTTATAGGGGCTGTGAGAGGCCCGAACGAAGAACAAATGAAGGATTTCTTCAGAAGACATAAGTAAGTTTTGAAAATATGCTTCTGCAAATTTATGTTATCATTAACTGCACCCGTTTTTATTCTTCATGGGTTAGTGATTGGTCTATATCCTTTTGCACGTGAAAAAGCCATGAGTACCGCTACGTGCTATCAATGATATCCTGTTTGAGTAATTTTCCTAATTTCAATTTAAGAAATTTTGATCTAATTTACTACGAACGCCTTCAAATTCGTGCCCAACTTCACCTTTGCTTTACAATTTTCGGCCTTACGCCCTCGTGTTTTTATCAGTACATACGTTTGGGTAATAAGTACTTATATCGTCGAGCACTAGGCAACGCAGGCAGAGTGCAAGAACTGTAAATAGGTCATATTACAGAGGTGAACAGTGTTTAGGCATAGGAAGCATAAGCACTGACCAGGGTGTACTCCAGATACTTTCATGTCCGTGTGTAAGCTATCAGACCTCGTTGGTACTGGTACCTTCTGGGCCGTTTTCAAAACACTTCCAAACTAAGGCCTATCTTACCGACACTATCTTCCGCGCAGAACACCGCCGTACCATCTGAGGCCCGTTTCAACTCCCTTGTGCAGAGGTCAACATTGGCTCTATACATTGCTACTGGCGGGACGACGGCTGTATAGGTATTTGTCTTCGAGCACTCCAACACCATCCTGTCGCAGAATACGCTTGGGAACACTTAACGGCCGCAATTTGGACATCGCTTTCCTAACGCGCGAGCTCACTTGAGGGTCGTCATCGGACGTTACTGCCGATTCCATGTATAACACTTTGAAACCAACCGAAGTGTGGGCAAGGTCGATGCGTTGATCGTATGGTACTTTAACGTCAGTCGTTAGGTACTCGGTCTTTTGTGTTCAGTCTGAGATGGAAAATGCTCGCAAAAAGCTTGAACCATCTGCTTGAGATCATCCTTGCTAGCGAACACCATGTCATCCGTATAAAGCATTTCCTTGGAACATACTTTGGAAGGTCTCGTGAAATGGTGTTCCACCAGAAACTTGGCGTAAACTGGGTAGAAGATGTATGTGTGTTAGAGATCCTTTTGACGTCAACTCGTTTATAGCCAGTGATGACTCTTTGGAAGATATGTTAGAAACGCTGTCAGAACAACTCGCAAGAGCTAGGCTTTTCTAAACAAGGTATAAATAATCACATTGGTAAAATAATGGTAATCATGTAACACATTCAGGTGCTCATGCGAAGGCTATAAATGGGTACTTGGGCTTCCTATAGGCAGGGTTCCCGTACTAGCGGGACTCATGTTAAAAATGGAGAGATTAGTTCTTTAATGCACGCCAATTATTCACATGGAGTCTGTAGGGTTTACTCGTCTTTACCCGCAGATACTGCTGCAAATATGCAGAACATAGTGAAGAGTCCAGCTAAAAAAAAATCTAAGATACTTCTATGAAAATAACCGAGAACTTTTCAGCCTACCATGGCCGCGTCCGGTAAGGTTTTCTGGCCTTTATGTACAACTACATTTTTGTAATAAACTACTTGTATGTATGTATTCCACGATTAAAGTTTTCAAATTTTTATATTAGTTAAACTTTCATGAGGTACATAGATATGTACTTATTGAAAAAATACCAAAAATTCAGTGCAAATAAATTTTTATGAGAACAACATGAATAGCAAATGCAACTAATGTTTCGATAATACTATAAATGAAAAATCGATCTAGTATTGCATGTCAATATTTTCTTTTATAGGACAGTGGAAGGCAAGTATACTTTATCTCGTCAAAAGAGTGAAACACTCTGGCAGAGCAAAGAAACGCGGAAGTCGACCTCTAACGTCATTATAAGTTTAGATTCATCCAGAACTGCTGATACATACCGGAGCGGATGTCGAAACAGTGTATCATTCCAAAAAAATCTAGATGTCCTTTTACCTCGTAGAGGTTTTCGTAGAGTATAGTAGAACAATGTGTTGCACTCGAAGGGCGAACAGTGTGTCCTCGAATGCGAAAGCAAGGCTACAAACTTGGCCGCAGTCTTGAACTAGGGGTTCGTCCTTTGCCCGCCCATAAAATCAAGCATAATTGTGCGGAAGCTTTGAAACAAATACGTTGAGAGCGGCTATTTCTATGTTTTTACTTTCGAATGACGTCATATGTCATGGCCACCTACAGGGTGCGGCAAAATTACCCAAGCAGCTAAACATTTTGGTTTTTTACCGCTTACAAAATGATTAGGCGTTCCAACCTACGAAGTGCTGTTATCTAGCTTCATAAGGCAGGCAATCAAACTAGAGATATTGTGGAGATCCTTTCCGTGCCACGAAGAACGGTCCAGGATACAGTAAGACGCCACAAATAATTGAAGGTCGAAGAGGATAGAAAAGGAAAAGGGCGTCCCACAATAACTACCAACCGGAAAAATGTAAAACTCGTGAGAGAAAAAATCCGGAGAAGCGCCAGGAGATTGATGCCTTAGGTGGCAAAAGAGTAGGAATAAGCGAAAGGTCAATAAGGAGGATAGTCAGGGAAAAGCTTAACAAGTTCCCAGTAAGTGTCTGGACCCAATACGATTAGCAATAGTTTATTAGCAGTGTATATGTGGTCGATACGCAGGTGAGATGAGTCCAATGGAGGTCGAGGGTGGACTGCTTCTGGGCCTAGGATCCGGGTGGAGGGCAGTGGAGAGTCGAAGTCCTTCGCGGCCGTCGATGGGCTCCGTCCTCGCACCGCCAGTCGCCGTCGTCGTCGTCCTCGTTGTCCCCTTTGCCGCGTCGCCGCGCCTCCGCCGTCTGAAATCACAACAGCTGATCGGAACGCTCTGAGTCATAGAACGCTCAAGCACACTTCACTTACATCCCTAATCGTCTGCAGAAACGCCGGGAAAAGCTTAACAAGTTTCCTTATCGTCTGCAGAAACGCCAACTCCTGACGGACACTAAGAAGAAGAGGAGATTGGAAAGATGCCGCAACGATTCACGGTAGCTCGCGCTCGAGAGATCGTTCTTAGCGATGAAAAGGTTTACATGTTGAATCCAGCCTTCAACTCCCAAAATGAGAAGATTATTGGGGACTCGCTTGCTGGTGCTACCGCTGAAGGACAAGTTCAGGAAAGTGCGAAAAAGCCCTAATCCATTATGGTTTGGAGAGGAGCCAGATCTTCAGGAAAAACCACTTGCTTTCGTCGACGCTGGCGTAAAAATCAGCGCAGTGGTTTACAAGGATATCCTGGAAGAAGTTCTCAAGCCATAAGCCGATTCCCATTTCGGAGAAGCCTACTGGTGCTTTCAACAAGATTCTGCTGCATCACACAAAGTGAAGGTGCTCCAGGACTGGTGCGCCTAGCAGCTGCCTCATTTGACACACGACGAAGGGCCCTCCAGTTCTCCGGTCTTTAACCCGATGGATTATTCTGTGTGGGCCGTCTTAGAGAAAAAGCTTGCTCTAAAAGACACCCAACTTTGGACTCTCCGCTTTTGAAATCCTGGAACGAAATTGATGAAGTGTACCTGCGTGCAATCTACGAAGCCTTTCTCGAACGTCTCAAGGACTGTTTGGAAGCTGAAGACGATCATTTTGGAAACTGTTAGCATGCTTTGAATTGTCATGTTTGTTGTAGATAAATATGATAGTCAGATATGATCTGTGAATTTTGATTTCAAAATGGCATTGAATTTTTAGTGCACGGGTAATTTTGCCAGACACTGTATTGTCCTTCCCTTGCAAGTTTATGGAAGGTGTACCAGACCGAATAGCAAAGTCTATTATGCGTTGAGTCCACATGTAATTACATCACAATTTGTGGCATATGTTGGGCTTCTAGCTACGGAATCGGCTACGGTAGTCTTCACGATAGGTAGTCGCGAAGGACCTTGAATTGTAACAATTCCTTCTGTGCAGGCTGGAAATAACGTTGTGGCTTGCATGCAGAGGGTCCTTAGCGGCGATTGATACTGGAGGCTCTGTGAAGCGCATCGCTCGCGACGCGTTTCCACGAGAGGCAGCACGGACGACTTCATCTGCATCGAACGGCTTCGTTCTGAAATTCCTTACGTTGACCGATATGCTGATGACATTTGGAGCGCTTTCAAACACTATGAGAAAAGGACGCATGGAACGTCCCCGGTCGATGGAAGCGAGGAGAATTCCTATAATCAGCCGTGTACGGGCCACAATGGCAAATTCCGAGACGTGGAAGAAGTAGATGAAGCGAATGTCCAGAAAAATTGCTTGGGCAGGCGTGCTTTCTGTTATGTGCATTCGTGCTCTATGAACGAGGCGCTTGTGGTTTCTACGTAACAGAGCCAACGGACCCTTGACTGGAACAACCTCTGAACAAAGTCGTATCCGTGGATGTTCAGCTTCATGTTTACACGTTACTGCCAAACACATGTATTACAATTGTCACCCTTCGGTTCGGCGCTGAGATGAAGAATCCTAAGTCTTTAGAATAACAAATTATCAACGTCAGCGTTCCACGATGAGCTAATTAGTACAGTACGGCAGACACCGACTTTCGCCGAGGATAGACTACCGAAGGCTTAGGGCTCTGAGATGAGCTGTCGCAAGTGTTTGCGATCCGCTGATAGCCTTCAGAGAGAAGCTGGACGTTCAGATTTTAAAACGCTCCGAAGAATTCACCTGCGCGCTCCAGTGGAATCAGCTCCTAGATTACAGTTTCATGGCTTCACTAGGCTGCTCCCAAAAAAAAAACTACACAGGAATATCTCTTGTACCAAACCGTTTAAGAAGTAACAAACAGCCGCTATAGGTGCCAGTATGTGTCGAGACGCAGTCGACCACACTGGCAGGATTGATGTGTGCGGCGTAGATAGACGTGCTGTGCCCATGGATGAGATTAATCAGCGTGTGATGAAAGTAGTCCGGAGTCGACTGGAGAGGTTTGGTGGCTTACCCAGTGTCAGATGGCTAGTGACAGCCAATGTCTGGACAGCGACTGTGGGCTAATCTTCCGACGTGCATGAAAATATCGCGGACGGATGTGATTCGTTATGCTAGTGGCAAACGAAAAAGGGGTGATGTGGAACTCTTAAAACAGCGTTTTCGATGGCAGAACAGGAAGAACATGGCGCAGCTGTTGACCCGGCCAGTCGGATGGAGAATAATCTCTGCAGCAACTTTTGAAGAATCTTGTTCTATTAACCTGCCTTTTCCCAGAGCGTCCTACAGCGTCGTCGGATTGTACCTTGTCACGAAAAAGCGTGTACCCTCAGAGACGCGAAACAAACTTGGCAATAACCAACTCTTTCCCGCTCTCGGTATTCAATCTTGACATAGCAGATCTCACCAGGATTTTGGGCCGTCGGCGGACGATGTCGTCGTTTCCGCTGTTTCACAGGCAGCTGGCTTCTGCCGCGCTAGGTACCGCTTCTGGGGTCCTTTAAAATACGTGTGAAGAAGATCCGTGAGCGCTGTGTAGTCGAAATGGTTCTCGTTGTGAAGTTCCTCAACCTTCTTCCGTACCTGGAAATAGGCTCTCTGATTTGGTTGGTTGCACCCAACGCTAAAGGCTTTCATAATAGTACCAAAAAGACAACTCCATTATCCTGAGCCGTTGAAAAGGGCTATTCTGAAGCATCCGCGGTTGGTTGCTCAACAGCAGGCAGGGTATCCATGCGATGGCTCACGGTCTGAAATGACTCGATGTGCTTCTAAGTGTTCGTCGTGTTTCCTTGTGCTTGGAAAACTTCCTCTGATGCTGAGACCTGCCTGGAGGTGTTGTAGGTGGCACCACGGAAGAGGCAAAGGTCCCGGGTTTAGATGAGCGTTAATGGTTTCTTCCTGCTGAAAGCCTATGTAATGGGAGCTATAGACGGCGAAGAATTGTCGGCAATTGGAACACCAGTTCCGGTGATCGCTGGAGGCAAAGGCGGAGTCCACGAAAAATACTCCGGATGTGGTGAAGATAGTGATATACATCGTAGAGCGTCACCAACATCGACGGTTAAAATCCCAGAAGAAACTGAGGCTGGGGCTCCATTCGGACAGTCCAAGAAGCGGAGCTGTATTCTACGCCGCGGCCCCTGATGGCCCCCAGTACCGTAGTGCCGCCTGTGCACGCTCGAACAGGGTTGTAGGGGGGGGGGAAGGAGGAAATGTTGTGGTAACCAAGAATGAACGGAAAATTTTTCCCGCGCGGGTAAGACCACTTAAACGGCATCAACAGCTAACTCATTTGTATAATGGTAGAGTAGATGGAAGAGGTAGATACATGGTAGTAGATTTCTTGTTCTCTCATTGACCGTCTTACTGGACTTTCTTGCTGTTTTCCCGTCCCGGTGCAATCACCAGGTTTCCATTACTACCCTTCTCCCTTTCATGATCCTCCCACGCTCATGGCTCAATATCGGCGACACGGCTTATCCGGACGCCCATTGCGTGACATCGGTGACACATCTTCTGGATCTGCACGCTTGTTCACCCTAACTGGGTTCCTTGGATTCACTTTCTGGTCTTCCTTATTAGTAACGCCTACTAGATCGCCCTTATTGTCTCCTCACTGTCCTCTTCTTGGAGCCACCTCCTGACCCGCTTCTTTGTTCCCCCTATTGACCACTCGAGCGGAGCTAGCAAAAAGAGATCACCCTTGCTGGTCTCTTTTTTGCTAGCTCCCCCGTCTTGGTCCTACCTCCAGGTCGCTTCTTCCTGGTCGCCCTCCAGCAGCGCCGCGCCGCGTTCCGAAATTGACGCGCCTCTCTGCGATTGCAGTTAGAATGGTGAGCGTCAGAGAAGCGCGGCCACGAGTTCTTACGTACTAAGGGCTATGCGCCGGAGTCGACGGTTGAGCTTGCTTAGCCCAACCGCACATTCTTCTCAGGTGTTTCTCTTCCCCCTCTTCACCCGAACACCATCGCGAAATCTTGAAACCCATACGTATGGAAGATACGAAGAGGAATCATACAGGGCAGCCCATAACTATTGCATCAAAATTAGGCAAGCTGCAACGGTAGCAACGTATTTCGAAAGAGCTAGTCTTGAAGTCGTGGAATTATGAACTCTGCTACAAGTGTGATGACTCTAATAACTGTTTTACAGTCTTTTCACTATAATTGCTATCATCGCGGCTGTTGTTCTCCTTGCAGCAGCATGGTTGGGCATTGCTGTGACTCGAAACAAACGCCTTCAGGTAAAAAAAGACATTCGTCGTTAATGTCGGCAACAGCCTACAAACGGAATTTCTAGGCATTGGTTCGAATGCAACTAGAGAAATTCGGATTGCGGCAGAGACCTCCAATGGCATTGATTGCAAGCACAACGAGAGTTTCTCGAATGAGCTCGACCACAGCTAGTGCATTCTCAAGAACGAGACGCACTTCGTTCTCCACAGCACGGCCAGCAGCATCTACCTCTAGTCGAATACGAGGAGGTTCCGAAGAGCAAGATTCGAAAGAATGCACTGAAACGATTTAATAGTTGCTGCCAACGGTTCTTGTAGTGTACCGAAAACATGTCCTCATCCAATGTGAAAGCCGGTTTACAACAACAAGTTTAGTTCACTACGGCTATAACAAATTCTTTAATCTTTCGCTGAAATCATCACTTAATCTGTCATTAATTAGAACTTGAATTGCTCGAAAAATTCCTTCTCAATCAACTTTAAAAGCATGGAACGTTGAATTTTGATTTAAGACTAAGCATCATAGGCGGAGTTTTTCTTCAATCTGAACTTACACGTGTGTTGTCGTTCGACAGCTAAAGCAAATCTCGCCCTCATTTCTTTCATGGCTCTTCTTCCCGAATTTACAAATATTACTACCCTTTTTTGTCGCTCTTTCCAGAATAAAGATTGCTTTCATTAAATTTAAAATTTAAATTTAAATCGTCGAGACATCTCAAAAAGAGGTTCTAGAAGTTCAAAAAATCCGGAACCACGTTCCTTGAGCTTTTTCCCAACTGAAGGAAAGTGTGGAAGGCTCCATCCGTCTATCTGCGATTCCGTGAAGCCAGCGAAAGACCTAAGTGAAGAGTTCAGTATTCTCTACGTTCCTAAAATTTGGGCAAGTTGTATGTATGTTTCTTCGATCTTCTTTTCCTACCAGGTTTGATATGAAAAAATTTATTGCGGTCGACTTCTTAAAGAATTCGTCTTTCCCAAGACCTGATAGAGGATCGAAATGCTTTCGGCTCTCCATTTAGTCAGATTCGTTAGATCAAATTACTTTGGCAGGGACTACATGCTCCAGGAATAAGATTCTGTTTAAACGACTTCACCTACATGCCACATCCGCAAAGAGAGGGGATTAACTGCCCACCAGTTACATACATTGGTACGGTCAACTGTGCTTACCTGGGTCCCACAGAGCAGAGGATGTGCACGAAGCGATATAGGGAATCTCAAGGCGCACAAGAGAACTGGGATAAACGACATCGTTGATTAGTCTTTTTCGTGGTGCGCAACGCAAAATACTTTTACGTGATGTTATGGAGACGATTTGAATGTGTATTTGGCCTATGCAAAGACTTTTGGTGGCAAGAAGATGGCCAAGTCAGTGGCTGGTCCTTCCTGGATAAGTGCGGTACCGATTCTACGATCCCAGAGGGAAGGAAGACTTGGTTGGCTAAGGCGGAAAATCCGAACCAAGAATCTGGTATCACGCGCATACAATCTGAGTCCTAGACGTTGTAACAGAAACGTTTACATTGGGTCCGCGCTCCGTTCTGCTTTGCCGCGTTCCATCATTTAGACGTTGTAGCAGTGTAGGTCCTCGTCTGCGCTGCGCAAGGAGAACAGTCGAGTCGTAAAGGCTTGCTTGGAGATTGGAGTCCGTCATATGCTCTGTAGTCTCCTTGGGAGGTCTGAAAGCGACCAATGTCCAACTCGTATTTCATACCGTTCTCCATGTTCACCGAAAGTGCTTGGTACACGTAGAACCACATCTTGTTGAGATGAGACCCTTCCGTTGAATTACTTCCTCCTTGTGGTAAACCCTCTTCATGTTTCGTCCTCCAGCCGACTTGAAACTTTATCCTTTTCCTTGCTTTGTTTAGCTTAGTAAGGGTCGACT
>CANDYH010000924.1:0-16898 GCA_947396885.1 Heligmosomoides polygyrus polygyrus | reverse complement strand
AAACAGTCGAAATATTGGGCTTGTTAAAGTTTTGCAGAGAGTTTGACTATTTGCCTTATAGTTGTGACGAAATATCTATTGTTCCAGTTTCAGATACTGCGGTTGCCCTCGTTCGACATTTCCTCTCTGATCCAAGGTCGCCTGGGTATTCGTCTGCAGTAGTAAGGCCCTTATCCTAAATGTTTAACTGTTTTGATATGCAGTCTGGTGGCGATCTCTTTTTTAGAAAAGAGATTTTTAAGCTATAACACTATAGAATGGAACCTATCGATCGTAAATGATCGATCGTAAATGTGACAACATGGGTATCGGCAATTTTTTCAAAACTTTACCCATCAAAAGGAAACAATCCAACATTTATGCCTTCTTTTGTTTCCTTCGCATTACGTCTGAGCAACGTAACCTACTAACGAGAGTTCGTATACCTTGCAATAGAATAATTTTATACTAGAATCATCTTCGTCATTTTCCAACACCACTTACTAAAATTAGAGGAAATAAGAGCTAAGTAACAAAATCAGGTGAATAAAAGGTGTTGGGCTGATCTTCGCGATTATATCGGCATTCCAAGTAGATCTAGGCAAGTGGTGTCTACTCAGTTACTGGATAGGCTACCTAGGCTTCAGATCCCACATTGAGCTGTTTTTTCATTAACGCCTCCACCACTACAGAAACTTCTCAGACTTAGCGGCAGTCGCAAACGAAGGTAAGAGCCAAATGGCAAGAGCTTGTGCCACCATTAAAACCTTCGTTAAAGATGGATCACGTAGACCCTCAAGTCGCTTCATCTATTTACTTGTCTGCTTAAAAGTCACGAAGCTGCTTCAAAATTAGCTCAACTCCTATCATAAAATCTCTCCTGGTTAAAAATTGCTAGCATAAATTTTATAGAGTAGAATTGGTCCAACCGACAAGGGCCATAAATATCTGAGAAATAAGTTTTTTCCCTTGAAGAAAAAGGAGCAGAGAAGACTCACAAAGGGAAAGCAATGAGCCATGCTACCGAAACCGATCGAACGTTTTGAGAGGCAACATACCAATGTGCAACAAGGGGCCAGATTCATCTATCGGTTACCGCCCTCTAAGGTAAAAATACCACCAAACCCCCTGATATGACATTCATCAGCATCAGTTTGGCGGCTTTTCACCGTTAGAGGGCGGTAAGCGGTTGATGAATCTGGCCCCTGTTCGTTTACCAGTTTTCTATTTTTTGTCAACACGCATGAATGCTTGGGCACAAATTGTCTTGGAGGGGAGTGCGCAACTAAGCAAATTTTGTCGTGTTGCAACCGTGCGCAGTTCCTCTTCTTTCGCAGTTGGCTTCCCCTTCTTCTATAAGGCTGATATCAGCGTGGTGCCAGTCAAGCTAGGGTCTTGAGATTTATGTCAGCTTCCTTAAGCCAAAAAAGGCTGGTATCGAGGCTTGATATAGAGTTTTGATCGCAACAAAACGTTGTTATGAGAGCTTAAAACCTCGACATCAGCCACTTGAGGCTTAAACTGACTTCAATCATTAAGAGGATAAATTTCAATAATTTTTGGACGAACCACTTATATTTCTTTTATATGGTTTCAACAATATACTTAATTTCATCTCAGGGTTGTACGGAGTTGATTGCTTCTGCCACAAAATCAGATCTGTGCTCATCTACTACTCGGCACCTCACACTCCTTACAACTTGTACAAATACGTCATCATGACATTTCAGATGGATACAGTAGAAAAGAAGAAAAGCAAAGGCCTGATGTTACAGTATCCATCAAACCATTGTTGCGCTGCCTCAGTTTTCAGCCCTTCGCCTTTCCTAATCTAATCTTCAGAAGGAGTTTTGGTCTTAGTTCCGGAAAATGGCTCGAGAGTATGTGTGCGCCACTGAGGCATGATGACATGGGATCCTCTGCTGCATAAAATCGAGCATTGAACGAGCATCATCATATTTTAGGTAATGGCATGGTATAAGTTAAAGACGAGAACTTACCCAATTTTATAGCAGACCATTTTTAGCGTTACGTTAATTCTACTTATTGCTGTAATTCAGTTGAAGGAGGCGCCAGGAATGTAATTTATGTGTCTAGTTCCTTCCAACGGCTTAACAACTTTCCGTTTCTCATTTAAACGTAACTAGCGTATAACTAGCATGCAGAATGAAACTTTAAAGATCAAGGGATAACTTATGGTTCTGCTAGGAAAGCAGACACAGACAGCAAATTGCCTTTAGATCAGAAGAAAAACATTCTTGTTTGCGCTAAGACGGACAATAATCTGTTTGTGACGTGATGATTCTACTCAACGAAAACACTCTAAGAGACCCTTAAGAGTTTCCTTTCATCGGAGAAGTATTATAAAAGTGATGTGATCACAAGTGAATGAAAGATCTTCATTCACGGCTACACTCATAATTCGATTTTTTCGTAGAATTACTACTAATAGACTAATAGATACTGAAGATGATAATGGCACGGATGTCGTGAGTAGGCATATGTGCACAG
Organism: Heligmosomoides polygyrus polygyrus; assembly: GCA_947396885.1. Lineage (NCBI taxonomy): Eukaryota > Metazoa > Nematoda > Chromadorea > Rhabditida > Heligmosomidae > Heligmosomoides > Heligmosomoides polygyrus. The sequence continues at coordinate 14,408 of CANDYH010000924.1, read as the reverse complement.
ATATATGTACAGGTATATTATAGATATGTGTACAGGTATATTAGTTATAGAGTATTGTAAATATCAGCGAGAAAAGCACTTAATTTTCAGTGCATTTAAAATATGTTTCATAAAAATGAAGGAGTTTACACTACATTTTGTATCGGCCGAAAAGCCCGAGATTGCCGCGCGCACACTGAACGACCCCTAAAGGCCCCCACAGAGTTCTGCGGCAGCGCCGCACCCCTATGCTTAACCATAGGGCAGAGAGGCAGAGCGCGCGGCCGGCGGCGTGCCTGCCCTATCCTTAACCATAGCGGCGAGCGGCGTTGCTGCAGAACTCTGTGGAGGCCTTAAATGCGATGTCAGCGCCGTGACGCCAGATCTCTATCAACATCGCGTGGTATGCAGCGTCGTATGCAGTCCTATGTATGCGTCGTATTTTGGCTCTCCGAAAACTCTCTGCGCGGGATCGCACGAGGAGGCGCTGCAGCCGCCGAGCTTGCACAGTGGTGCTATTGTGCTGACTGTGTGGAGCAGGTTATGGCTAACGACATACAATAGGGTAAATAAAAAGCTTGAACGGCCGTATTACTCATTCCCTTTTAGGACGCGCCACGCACTCTACTTTTACGGGACCTCGTGGTGATTTGAATGCGTATTTCGTCATACAATGACTTGCGGTGGCCAGCTTATGAACAAGTCGGCGCTTTACCACTTCTAGACAAGTCTGGTACCGAAGGGGATGGAGGGCTTGGCCTGGGGTGGAAAATCCAATCAGGAACCTGGTATCGGGTTCTCGTGACAGACAGCACCTCCTCCGCGTCATACGCGCTCATATCTGAACACACAATTATCAATGAAGAATTTGGACAAGAACTGGCTTCTTCGATCCATTGCAAAGCTTCTAGTCGGCGCTCAAAATATCATTTTTGAAACTTGTTGATTTGTTACTGGTATGATTCACAATAGAATCGAAGCAAGAAGGGAAGATTAGAATAGGATATGTGGACGAAAATCTAAGAACGAAGTATGGAAATCTTTTTAAACACTATCAGTCTTTTCCGTAGCAAACTAAGGCTCATCTATTGGATGTTGTGTTCAAAATTATGTTTTCTTTTACTTAAACTGCATGTATGTCGCTTCCACGGCGTTTTCACCGATTCCTTAGAAATCGCCGGAGCAGAAGCCTTACAGAGCTGGAGAAGAGAAAGGAAATGTATACCGACTCTTCGTCTTCTCTAACTGCTCAATTGTTCGCAACTATAAAATATTTGGGAGACATACGGTAAGCGTAGCAGCTTTTACCACATCTTAAAGAGGCTACTATTTTGCGAAGTAATGATCGGTCGAAAGGATCTAATTCTGTGACTGTTCTGTTTAGACGGTATGCCTACTGCACTGTCCCTGGAATAAGAAGTGGTTTTTAAACGACTGTTGTGTGAGCAAAGCTAAGACGTGTGTAGTTTCAAGGAACTCTTTGGTTTCTAACAACATATAAAAGCAACAGCTTTGGAATCAATAGAAACGAATCCTCCTTGTGGAATTATGGCAGAAACTGTTGACGTTCCGTATTGACTAGAGATTGGTGTTGTTTTGGGGCATCACTATCAAATGGAAAGATTGGTGGTTCTTTTGCCGTTACAAAACATAACACCGATTATTATACAGTTTTATTTTCTAACCTTACAAGAAATGCTATTATTTCACCGTACATTTTGAACTCCATTTACAGACAACTGGAGAGAAGAACCTTTTGGTTTAATTGAACTTGACCCTTGACCCTTCTGGTTTGATTTGGGATTGTATTGAGGCTTGAGTTAGGTCGCAAGCGGGTCCGCCTACAAGACTGCTTCGCTGTGCCCTAGAGGAAGGACGAGCAAAGGCGCGATCGTCGAGAGATGCGCCGTCACTCTGCTCTGCCGCGAGGCTGCTGTCGGATTCCGACCCTTCGTCGTCGCCGAGAAAACGAGCCGGAGCGCACGAGTGAGAGCGTCCTAGCGAGAGCATTTCCGCGCGAGCCTTCCAGCGAGAGCCTTCCTCAGGCGCGATCGGCCTGCGCTTAGGAGCGGCCAAAAGGAGACGGGGCTCTAGATGAAACATCATGAGCTTCAGGCTCATGACAGGCGTATTGCAGCTGCGGCAGACACTGCCATATCTGCAATACGCCAATCGAACTACGATCGAAATTCAAGAATATAAAAGATGCTTGATTTTATTGTAACTGATTTCCAGATGGTGGACACAACACGTATTCTTGTTGGACTTTTCCTATTCCTGCTGGCATGTACATTTTTCCTCATTAATATGTTCGTGATGGCATGCTTAATAAAAAGTAAGTTTACGCATGATTATTTGAGCTCCCAAAGCATTCAGAAAAGATAAGAATAGAGAGAACAAGGCGGGAACAAGTAAAATATGTAGATTATTATTTGGATTAATAACGGGAAGAGACGGGAGGATCAAGCGCAACCACGTGGATTAAAAAGGTGAAAGGAGTGTATCTGTACAGCTCACCTCGTGTGGTCGAAAAGCTGTTCCGTGGATGGATATGGATGCGCCACGCATTCGACTTCACATACTACTTCGCACTTCTATGAGATGTCGCGAAGGCAATCTGAGTGCGTATTCGGTCTACACTTACGAAATGCGCAATCAAATTGCCTCCGCAACATAGAGTAGAAGCATAATGCGCGGCACGCTGCAAAAGGGGTTGATTGATGCCGTCCATTTTCCTTCTCTACTTGGCCTGTACAACCTGCGATGGTCGGCCGATGGTGAATTCAGTGCTTTACCCTTCCCACACAAGTGTGCTACCAATTCGTCGTCCCCGGAAGGATGGAAGGCTTGGTTAGCTTGAGCGGAAAATCTGAATCATCAACCTGGAATCGGGTGTGCGCGATAGCCGGCATCTCCACCGACTGCGCTACCATACGCTTATGGGATACTGAATACATAAAGGTAAAGGACGGCTTTACTCTATCCTTTTTGGGATGCTTCTACTCTACTTCTACGAAATGTCGAGGTTTTGTATTTGGCCACCCTATGGCAGTCTACTTACTACATATTCGTAAAGTAGAAAGTTCAAAGTCCACAAGCGCTGATGCTTAATTAATTCTATCAGCAGCTTAAATTTATGCAATGTATTATGTATATTTATCTCAGGTCGTCTATATGCAAAAAAGGACAACTCGGTTTACCTCCTGTCTGCTTTCAATATTAGCACTGAAATGTGCCAAATCCTCCTCCACATACTCTACATCAGCCCTTCGTTTATCGCTGGAGTGAGTTTTTCTTTAGAAAAAAAAGCGTGCAAGCCAAATAAACTACTTTGCAGAATTTTTTCTTCGACGGGCAAGGTTCTGTTGGTGTTGCGGTGGCGTCTGTAATATTTCTTGGTTTATGGTACCTTGGATCTCTCACTCAAATACTGTTCGCTACAAATAGGTGGGCAAAGGACTTCAGAGGCTGGTTGCCATGGATAACCATGCAGCAATGCAAACTAATGTTTCGGTCCTAGTGTTCAATTCAGTAGCAACTAATCACTTTCTTTCTTACGCGATTTCTGGCCAGCGGTCGTTTCGTCTTGTGCTAGTTCCGATTTCTCTTCTCCATGCACCTCTACCTTGAACCAGTACTGATCAAATTACAAGCTTCGGTTTCTTTAAGTTCTTTCTCTTTCAAAGCAGCCAACTGAGACAAGCATTTTCCTCGAATCCATTCAGAAGGCTCCTCTCTTAGTGAAGTGCACGATTTAGTTCCGCCTTTGTTCGTGAGACCTGATTGCAATCAGATTGTAGAGTGGTAGGTGGTCTGTCCTCTTCTAATTTCTGGTCGGTATGATGTTTTTTAAGTAGACACCACTTTACACAATGGGCTTAGCTAAATTGTGGCAGAGCAATGTATTAGGTTGTCCGGAAGTTTTTAGACTAATTGCATGGTAAGATTCAAAACAACGTATCTTTGCCGGCTGAAGTTGTGAGAGGGCCGGACTTAGGAACTTTGTATTTCACGATCTGTATATGTAAATAACAGCAGCATGTGCGACATATCGTCTCCTGTTCCTAGCGGCGCCTTCGCAATGGACGACAAGAAGATGCTCTACCGACCAGCTCTCCTTCTACAGTACCGCTCCGGCCGATCCGCGAACGAGACCCATCGCTTTCTACAGAAGACAATAAAGGAGCAAGCCCCCTCTCGGGCGACGTGCTTCGAATGGTGCCGCAAGTTTGAGAACGGTGACAAATCGCTCGAGGATTCCCGACGCACAGGTCGACCACATACGCAGAACAGACAGCTCGTACTCGCCACCTACGCTGCTCGACCTGATCTTTCTGTACGCGAACTTTCAGACCTTACAAATACTCCTAAGTCCACAATACACGATGTTCTTCGGTCTTCTGGCAAAGTCGCAAAGTTGCCTCGAGACGTAACACATGCTTTGACGCCTCAGGACAAACGGAAGCGTGCACTTCTCTCCTCAACCGTCGTCGCACATTTGCTTGGATCGGCTCGATCGTCATGATGGATGAAAAGTATTGCGTCTATGACAATTTGGTGCATCGCAAGCACTGGGTGGACTTCGATGAATTGCCTCAACCACAGCCGAAACGTCCTGATTACGACAAAAAGGAGTTGCTTTCCTTCTGGTGGGACATCAATGACCTAGTATTCTGGCAATTGGTTCCTACCGGTTCCACGGTAGACTCGAACGTGCTCTGCGCTCAGCTGGAGAAAATGAGCGAAATCCTACGTAATCGCAATCCCAGAAGAGGAGAATTCTTCGTCTCCTGGATAACTCCAGAACTCACACAGCAAAGAATACGCAGAAGAAATTGGAGGAACTCGGGATTGAACTGCTACCCCATCCGCCGTACTCACCTGATCTTGCACCCAGTGACTACCACGTTTTCCGGTCGCTGCAGTCTTTCTTAGCTGGAAAAAAGTTCGCAAATCGGGAGGAAGTCAAAAGTGGTGTCAACAATTTGTTGCTGTCCAAGTTTCCGGTGTTCTTCGCTCGTGGTATTCGCTCTCTACCGGAAAGGTGGCAATATGTGATAGATCATAATGGTGAATATTTTGTTGAATGATAGTGGTTGTGAATAAAGTTATTAACTACACATTGTTCCCTGACATTAGTCTAAAAACTTTCCGGACAAACTAATATATAGTAGCTTGCAAAACGAATCTGCAAAACTTGCTCAGAGATTCCGCCGAAATCGCCTCGACAGTGTATCGTATTTATGGCGACAGAAACAATCGTAGTTGTTCATCAATAGGCAGTTGTGTAGGGCGGTGTAGTGGTTCCTATTGAAGATGGGTTAAGATGTCAGGTTGGTAGAAAGGTTTCCCGCCACTTCTGCATTTCTTCAAATTTATTTAACTTCTTCAATACAATCAAAAGCTAACAAATATTTGTACCATTTTTATCGACAACATACTGGCATTGATCAGTTAAATATGGAATATTCTTTTTATAGAAATCCTGGGGCTTTCAAGAGAAAAGCCGGTGATGCGCTTTTTGCGCTGTTCTATATCGTCAATCTTCCTGACTTGTAAATTGTGGGGTAGCGTGCGAAATAGACGACATAGATGGTGAATACGGTTAGTGGACCACTGCATGTAATCTCAAACTTTAAAGTTTTTCTGGGTCTCCTTCACCTTGAGTGGACGAGCAATGTTGTGGAAAAGAAGACTTTGTCCTATTTCTATTTCCACGTAGAGCTGGAAGGAAGCAATCCAATTGTTTGCAGTAGACTTCGGCGATAGCAGTAGAGCTCTCAGGATGCAACTTCCAGTGAAGGATTCATCTGCAGTCCCGCCGAACACTGAGTATTGTCTCCCGAGTATGGAGTGTTGTTTCTATCCCAGATTCTCTCCTTTGAGCCATTAGCGCCTCAGAGTGTGATTTAATTATTTAACCGACTTTTTGTCATTACTAAACGAGTTCGTCGAGTTAAGCGAAGTTCTGGTGGAAGATCGTAAACTTTACGCACGGCCCTTTCCGCCGTGGAAGACGGTGACCGATCATATCATGATGTACCCGTGCGCCATACCTTAATTTCTTTGAAGGTGATGCAGATGAGCAGCACCAGGTGCTCGTTATTCACTGCAACCGCGGACAAGGTCGCGATTCGTCGCTCAAGTCAGACTTTGCCTTTCTTGAATTTGCGGAACCAAGCATTTGACGAGTCGTAAGAAACAGCTGGGATCCGTCGCGTCACACGTGTTTCTTGCCGCACCGTGAGCGTTGTTGTGCTTCCCAAAATCGTAAAACCGGGGCGGTCGAACTTGTATGAGTCAAATACTTTCAAAACTTTAAAATACTTTATTTTTCAGCCATAATCGCAGCGAAATACTTGATGATATGTAGACCCCTGAGCAACCTTTGTACATTTTGGACGGAAGGCTCCAGAAGAATTTCAGAAATTTTGCAATATGCAGAACTGAGTGGCTGTCGAAACTTTTCAATAATATAAGTTTGTAACTGTAAAGGACGAGATTCATACTCCTTCAGCTTTACCGTGGACATCACATGGAGATTTTCATCACCTGGTTTGTGTCCTTTAAGGTATCTCTGCCGGTTGTAGCGTCCAGCATCTAACAATGTGAAAATTTGCTTGGTTTTCAGCAAGCTTTCGTGAGTATAGATTGCTTGAAATTATGCACTCAGCATGGTTTTTTGATCTTGTTCACGCGAGAAATCTCCGTGTGTTATTCCAGATTCGACAACAATTGGGATTCATGTCGCAAAGTGGATAGAAACCATTATCCCATCATGTCATTTTGACTTTTGCGGAGCAAGTATTGTCGTGGCCATAAAATTGCGGTTAGCATGCCAGGTCGGAGTTGACTGAAATTGGCGTAAATGCTGTGCGTCGCGCAGAACCTTGGTGTCACAGCAAAGCCAACTCTTCCCGTTGCTTCGAGATACGATTTTTGGAAGACTACGGTGCTACGTGCATCAGATGACCAACCAAGTCAAACTAAATTTGAGTTGCTTGTTGATTACAGCTGAATGCTGAGAAGCCCTGGTGTGCATTTTCGTTCGCTTCCGATGCTTTGAAAATTTTCACCCTTGACTACTTGTGGTGGTTCTAGCGCCACCATAGCCTGCAGAAAACTAAGGCACTAAGGTAGCTGAAGTTGCTACTGGAACATTTCGACTCACAAGGTAGCCTTCCATGGGCGTTCCCACCGATCAAGTAGGCCGCCCATCCACCTAGAAATTCGGCGCTCTGGGTTCTTTTGTCAACAAACTCGGTCCGAGGATTAATGTAAATGTCCCGATTATCACTACAAGCGGCACACCAAGAGACCGAGGAACCCCCGCACCTGATCTAGCAGCATTCGCTCATAGGAATAGTTACCGTCCAGCAAAGGTGACAAACCATTCTTACAGGTTTGTCGTCGTTTGTTTCCCTACTCTGACATTTTTTACTCGTGAAAGAGTTGTACAGCTCTGCATATTTTGCTGCGTTCTTGCCTCGGTAATGGTAACATATTCTCAGATTCTGTCGCCGTGCTGTCGGTAAGTGTTTGAGAGTAGCATATTTATTGTTCTTTTCTTATGGTTAGTGAAACTCTCAATTACCAACTTTCATCTTTAGAATCACACCAAATCCAGCAGTCTTCGGCTACAATTATCTCGAGGTACCTGGAGAAACTTTTAATCCTTCGATGCAGTATATAGATTTACCGCTCGACATAGGGACTTCGGTCTACTGTGGTATTTCATATATGGTTGTGAGTTAATTAAAACACTATAATCAGAAATAGTTTGCTTCCAAAAAAGTTGATAGAAGGACGTCATGTTGCTTGGATCCTTGGAGCAAACAACGGCTAGGGTATTGCCTAGATGCGAGGTGTGGGTTTCAACTCTGCTAGGTTCGGAGTTTTGCGTTCAACAGAACAGCCTTCTCACAGCTTGGAACCTCAAAAACAGCATCTTTTGGCTTAAGCGATAGTGTGAATTATCATACCTACTACCAAATCTTTTGAATACTTAAAACCACTCTTAATAAGAACCTAGTTCAGTAGTGGTATTAGGTCTTCCATCCAGTTTAACAAATGGATTTGCCGTTGATGGACTGCGTTTTATCTTAAGATGTCATATAATGTCTATCTAACAACTATAATGGCATACTCGCGCAAATGTGTTGGTCAATTACAGGATTTTTGCACAATTTTTGAAGGCGAACGTCTTAGCTTTTATTAAAAGAAATGACACATCAAGGACTTCTCCAAAAAATCATCATCCATGCAAGGCTGGCCCATCGTTCAGCTATGAAGCCTGCTATGCTCCGCAGCATATTAAGAACAACAGAAGGTTGTACCGTTGATAAGGAGCGCGACCAGCTACTCCGACAAATCTCGGCGAGTTGCGCCACCCCATGTGTTTTGGTGCCCCCGAACAGCGGCGCGTCAAGAGCGTTTTGGCGGGCGGTGTAAGGATTGAAGGCGGGCTAGGTGGAGCTGGCACCTATGCGGGCGAGCTTCGCTCCAGACTACGCCCAGAGTAAGCGGATGTCGGGGCATTCGGAACAGAGTGGGGAAATAATCGGGAGGAAGGCCGGGGCAACTCGCGAGTTGTGACGTCACACCCCGTATCTAGGGGTCGCCGCGTGCCGCGGCACCCGCCGCGCAACGCGGCAATCAAAGCTACCTAAGGTCCGTCAAGATTTCTTCCTGTGGTATGTATAGAACAATGGTGTACCGAATAAAATTTATTAGGATAAAAACCTGTACAATACCACACAGCATAAAACCTACACTACTATACATAGTTATATTACTACAAAACTACATATACCATTTTCACGTCGAATTGTACACTTTCAAATCAAGTTGTACACTTTTCAAATTAAATTAGAGACTCGAGCTAGTTTTAAGACGCTTGAATTCATAACGAACTCTCCCAAATCGACACGAGCTTCTTCTACCTATTTCTCTATTTTTCTCTATTTTTATCTCTATTTTTTCTATCTTTGCTGCACACTAAGCGAAATTTCTATTTTAATCTATTGTCTCTACTCAAAAATTAGAAATTTTGAGAAATTAGTACACTTACTGACTCGGAAGAACTAAAAAATTTCAAATAAAGTTATACCAAATTTTCTTTGAAGAAAAATTATTGTAGCCATCTTATTGAGACTGTAGTTTAATCTGCCTGAAGCTCGTTTCGATTTGGAAGAGTTCGCTTGATTTCAAACGTCTTAAAACTTGCAACGAGTGTCTAGTTTGATTTGAAAAGTGTCCAATTTAATTTGAAGTTGTACAGTTCGACGTGAAAATGGTGTATGCGGCCTTGTAGTCATATAACTATGTAAATATAAATACATACATACCATGCAAAAAACTGCACAAATGTGTTACTACACATTATTACATAACTGGAAAAGATTACTGCCTATGCAATTCAAATTACTATGGAAATACAACTTTTAAAAGAAGAGCGGATTTGAAGAAATGCAAGATTTCAAATAAAGTTCAGAGGAGAGCCGTAATAGTCAGAGTTAAAAGTCGAGTCTGAGGTTTAGGCTCAGTTTTAGAAGGTCTACATGGTCAGAGTGAGATATCGAGGTTATATCTAGTCTAGATATTGATACTGCCAGAGCGGAAAGCGTTTTTAGCTGTCAAGGAAACGGCACTTGAAGTAAAATCGATGCGGTCAGTGGTGAAGTGGTTAGTTATATCTAGACTAGATATAAAGCACGTAAGGGCCTGTTCACAGAGAGAGCGACTGGAGCGACTGGGGCGACGGATGTAGTGTAGTGTACGTAAATAATTACGCATTTCACACTACATTCGTCGCGGACGGAGTGAGGAGTACGCAATTACTTACGTACACCACACTATGTCCGTCGCCCCAGTCGCTCTTGTCCCTTTATCGCTCTTGTCGCGAAGCATGAACAGGCCCTAAAAGAACAAGACACGCGGAGAGACGACATTTAGTGAGTGAGGAGCTGAGGTCACAAGTCAGGAAAAAAGGCGAATCGAAGCTGGTATCATTTAGTCGATATCATTCAAAATGAAAAACCAAGTCAAGAGAGAAGGCAAAATCGAAATCGTATCCTATAGTCAAAAACATCGGTCATCAAATGAGTGAAAAGTCGTATCATCGGTCATGAATTTAGCGGCGAAAGACTGTGAGGCAATGTAAATGAAGTAGAGGCGTGGCCGCGATGCACTTAAACATTTTCTTAAACACTTAGAGGGAGCACAGTCGAGTGGAACATCGAAATAGGGGAATTTTCATTGATGAAGAGATCATCCCTGTTTGACTAATGCGTGAATGGAAAAACCCGTACGAGAGAAGAAACCTAGGAGCATTGAGAGGGCAAAGCACGTACTTGCAAAGATAACAGCGTTTCTATCTTCGTGTGGCTGGATGTTACGTTGACGGAAAAGCCGTTGTCAGTGACAACATAAAGCCCTGTGAGGCGTGAGATTTCGAGGAGCGCGAAGCAGCAGAAATATAAAATCGTGTTACTCATAAAATATTCGTTAAAATTTCATTTAAAAAACTTCAGAGTAAGGTTTGGCATGCTCTGAAGATAAAGCAGGTTGGCAAACGGTTGCGGGAGAGAAACGGAGATAACGACGATAGGAACGGTTAGAGGGGAGTACTGTAAAAAGCTTTAGATCAAATTACTGGGGTGTGAGGGTAGATCGGGCATTGCGAAATGGTCGATTTTGAAGAATAATTTACGCATAATTCGTTGGAGCATTGAAGAGGTTTGGAGCGCGCCTTGAAATCTCACGCTTCGCAAGGCTTAATTTTTTTGCTGACAAAGACTTGTCTGTCAACGTTACATCCATCCACGTGCATAGAAATGTTAGAACTCTTGCAGAGGCCCCGTTTCACCTCTTCGTGGTCGTTGGGAACCGTAGAGCATTCAAAACAATGTAAAGCAATATAAACGTCGAAACATTTGTGATGTTTCATGTTCTCGAAATTGATTGGACTTGAAATTTAGATCAGTTCTTCAACGCTTTTAAGAGAAATTTTTTGCGGCACCCCTCAGCGTCTATCGAACCAAACAAGAAACAGTTAACGTCGGGTTGGGAGCTTAGGGGTCAATGTGCATCGCGACCAGGCCAAGGAAAAAGACAACGCAAACGATTAATAGAGGACGAAGTTTTCAGCATGTTGCAATGCCGAAAAGCGAGAGAACAACGGCAGTCAACAACAGTAAAACGAGATAGATGGAATGACAACAACCACATGGCTCGCACTCACGAGATGGAGGAATCCTGCCATTACGGCTCGGCGGATGTTGTGCTCCTTTGGCGAACTCCTCTGGCCTCCAGACTGCTTTCAATCGTGCCGGCTGTCAGTGCTGCGGGAGGGGCGGTCTTCAAGCGTGGGGCGTCTCTGAAAAGAAAATAAGATATTTGGCGATGAACATGACATGTGAAAGGACTGACACACCTTACGTTCGACCAGCTCGCCGCTGACGCACAGCCATTGACCGACTTCCGCCCTGAAAATCACACAGAACATTAACAATGAAGTGGCTGTCACAGCGAAGTAAAACTCACAGTGCGTCGCCGAGATTCTGCCAGTGTCGAAACTGGTGCTCCCTTTGCGAGCCGAGGTTGATCCACCATCTGAATGTGATCCAGTTTGCAGACTGAAGAGACTCAAGAAGCGTGGACTAAATGATGGTGAAGCCGTACGGGTGCTGAGCAGCCCTCAGTTCGTCCACAGTTTTGTCGAGATTTGGCGATCCCAAGCCGAAAAATAGGGAAGTGTCTCCAGCCTAACAATGGAAGGAGGGCAACGCCTACCTGCAGGTGTGGCTGCCACAACCTCGGGAATGTCCTTCAGTCTCCTGTTTCTGCCCACATTCCGGCCAAGCGGCAGCTGTATTGCTTTATCTCGCTCACGGGCGGCATGCCTAAAATTCATTCGCATTGTGCGACCAAATAAAAATTGCAGTCAGACAAATGCTTGAGGACTGCACGCACCGAGCGGAGGCAATGTCTGAAAAAGGCCGTCGTGTTCCTTGTGAAGCCCTCATCGTGGGTGGTGTGCCATTTCTATGTACGGAGAAGCTGCCGCAGGTCAACTGCCTAGAAACGGCCGCAATTAGGAAGGCTATCCTTCCTAAGACTTTCCCTCACCTCGAAAGGAGGTTGCTTCTCGATGAACCACTCGGGCGTCGTGTTCGACACGCACATCTTCGCCCCTCTTGTGGCAGTGGCGGCTCCGTACCTCGAGGAGCACGGATAGCGATGCCAAGACGTGGTCCAGCTCAAACGGTACTATGTAGAAGAAACTGTTCGAGCATGGGTGAGGAAGAATGGGGTAATATTCACCGCACTGGCGATTCCTACGATGACGTCGCCTTGGAACGTCACAATCCCCACCAGCCTGCGGCTCCCTCTCGGATGGGGGCAGCTGCCCCTTCTTCAACGGAAGCAGGTGGAGATACTTCCTGATGATGCGTGTCCTGACGATCGACGCTGGCCTTATCCGTGGCCTCCTCCATTGCAACGTACGAGTGGTCCATTGGGACGGTAGTCGTGATAGCTGAGTGAATTGCTTGAATTGCTTGGTTGAACGTTGGCCCGCCGTTCATGGGTTCGGTTCCCGTCGACGTTTTGATGGTTGAAAGATCACAATTTGGTTTCCATGTAATATGAGTCGAAACGGTTGCCTGTGCCTGGCTGGTTCGTGATCCCCACATTCAATAACCATCATTCATGAAGTTTGAGGAAACTGGTAACTTCTCACCCAAGCACTCATACATAACTGACGTTAATTCTGCAATAACAGGTCGGGGATTCAGTAAATGGTGTCACATTCGTGATAAGGACAAATACTAATAACGCCTCTAGTCCGAGTACGTAGCAATTTTTTGCCTCTGTACTCGTACAGCAGCGCATGTGCTTTTCCATTTTCGAACAGTCGAGCAAGACCCATTTCAAGCATTTCAAGATGAAAAGGTCATTTCAAGATGAAAACAAATTTTATTATTTTCACGAATGAAGTCGAAAAGGTGCTAACAAACTGGTAAACATAATAATATGCTGGTGCTGATCCCAAACCAGGCAACCGTTTCGACTCATATGTGAGATGTTTTCTTCGATCCCCCTCTTCCCAGTTCCTCCCCCCTCCATCACTACACCCCTCCCCCCTCTCGCAATAGCTGAAGCTGATGTCCACAATAATTGAAGCTAATGAGATGATGCAGATGAAATGATGGCATGTAAAAACACCCCCCCCCCCCTGTGCAATCGACTGGACCAAGCCTTCGCGATGGCGCGCGCTTGCGCACCGTGTAGTAGAGCCGACGGGCGGGATCGTACGCTGGTTTAGCAGCCTCGTCGGGAACAGAAATATAGAAAGAATCTGAATCTTAATGATCACTAAAACAATCTGCATGCTCTGAATTGATTCTTACTCTCCTAAGAAATGTAGCAAATGTGGAAGGAATATTCCCAGGAATATCTGTATTTGCTTATCGCAGTAGCGCGTTAATGAAGAACGGCTGTTAGTCAGCCCTGATGACATCCAAGACGGATCGAAACACGAACACAACAAAACTAGATAACAAACAAGATGGCACTATAGTACTTTATGGACTCCAGAGGTCTAGGAGAAGTCGATGGCACGTAAAAACACCCCCCCCCCTCATACAGGCCTCTTAGGATGCACTTTTTTTTAAAAGGATCGCATCCATTTCGACGTTGCTATTCTATAAGTTTGGTCCAAAACGTCGGATTTAAGATTTAGCTCCGCTCAGAGTTTATCTTAATGAAAGCTAAAACAATCTACATGCTTTTGGTGATAATGTCTAAGGTGGAGTTCTACGATTATGAAATGAAAGGCTTCTAGGGATGAGACATGGTAATTTGAGTTGCTCATTGTTGTAATGAAATCCCAAATCCTTTATCTTAACCACTGCATTCAAAATCTGTTCTCTCAACGAGTACCAAGCAGAGCACTCCGACCTTTCTAAATCTCATTGCACACTTTTCTCAGGGGCAAGAGAGGTACCTCTTAACTTCCAGATAGTTGACCACTCATAAATCCTTTCCAATGCGCGATGTACTTTCTCCACATCGATACCTGGTTCCATTTTCCCATAGATCTTGATATCATCCGCAAACAACACCACTTTCCTCAAGAATCAACGGCAGCTCAGCTAACGTATATAGCGCACAGAACTGTGAAAACTGCGCGAAGGACCCCTCTCTGGGGATCTTGGCTCTTCACCAACTTACAGACTCAAAAACTACCTCCTATCCTGACCTGACTACGCCATCGCGAAGGCCTGACCCACTCGATTGCATATAGGGGGTGTTTTTATGTGCCATCTGACATGATGCAATACAATTTCTTCGACAATTTCTTCCAATTTCTTCGACAACTTCGAAGAAATTGTATAAGAAATTGTATTTGGGTCTCCTTTTGCCTT